>OY856412.1:1124994743-1124997243 GCA_963693085.1 Alisma plantago-aquatica | reverse complement strand
GATGCACGGGTAGCAAATCTTAGTTACTCGCACTGGTAGCATATATATATATATGCTGTTTATTTAATACCTGCACGGGTAGCTTGGATTTCGCTACCCGACAGCCAAAAAAGTAACTGTTCTGACCAGAAAAATAATTCTGCTATAAAAAAAGTAACTATGTTGATTAAAAAGTAACTATACGACTACAAAAGTAATCCCATACAAAATATACAGTAGATATATATGTAACCGTATTTTGAAATCTGTTGTTACAAACGTAACTATATATGCATGAAACTCAACAATTTGCAAGGTAAAGTAACCCCTACACATCAAAAGTAAACAACATGAAAAAAGTAACTGAAATGGGGGGAGGGTAGCTACCCGCGTGGGTATTAAATATGGGCCCATATATATATATATATATATATATATATATATATATATATATATATATATATATATATATATCAGGCTAGAATACAATCGAGTGTACAGATCACACGAATACACTCAAGTGTGTTTGCATATCAAGGCTATTTTTTGCAAAATATAAACCATTGATCTTCACCGTCATACTATAACTAGGCTACTTACAAATTTTGAGCCCATTTGGATGGGTGTAAGTCACTCATCCAAGGGCAACAAAATTGACGTGCGAAACTAATTTGAAATATATAATTTTTGCGGTCTTTATAACATGGCCTATAAATGTCCAAATGTGCCCAAATTTTGCGTATGAGCTATTCACAAGATGTTTAAGACGATCAACAGATTATATTTTTGAAAAAAATATTGCATCATGAAAAACTACTTGAGTGTATTCTGCTCTGAATACACTCAAGTATATTCTAGTCTGACTCTCTCTCTGTGTATATATATATGTGTGTGTGTGTGTGTGTGTACATATACACACACATATATATATATATGTATGTATATATATATGTATATATATGTGTATATATATGCGCGCGCACACACACACACACACACACACATACACCTTAGTCAGGCTAGTGTACACTCGAGTATACCGAAGGCATCATACACCTTAGTCGTTTTTAAAGATGCAACAACTTTTTGAAAAATCTAAATCATTGATCTTCTTAAATATCTTAAGGGCATACTATATAATAAATCTCAACTCATTTGTACGCTTATAGGCAGTGCCTTTAAAGGAGGCAAAAATCATGCATTTAAAATTAGTTTTGTACATCGATTTTGTTGTCCTTGGACGAGTAACTTACATTCATCCAAATGAGCTAAAATTTTGTATGTGGCCTATTATTATTGTAACCATGAAGATCAATGGATTTGATTTCGGAAAAACATGGTCTAGATAGGTAAACACCATTGGGGTGTACAACGTGATCTGTACACTTGAGTGTATTCTAGCCTGACTCTCTCTCTCTCTCTCTCTCTCTCTCTATATATATATATATATATATATATATATATATATATATATATATATATATATATATATATATATATATAGTCAGGCTAGAATACACTCGAGTGTATTCAAAGAAGAATACAATCAAGTAGTTTTTCATCATGCAATAAATTTTTTAAATCTAATTCATTGATCTTCTTAAACATCTTGTGAATGACTCATACACAAAATTTGAGCACATTTGGACATTTATAGGTCATGTTATAAAGACCAGTGTTCTGAAAAGCGGTAATCGGTGTACGGGCGGAGAGGGTACCGAATAGAGTATATACGGTATGCGGGAGTATAAGCGGGAGAATATTCGGTTTTAATCGGTTTTGATTTTTTTTAATATTAATCATAAAGATATGTAAATTATATATTGACCATATAATAATGACAATGATAAGTAATTAGAAACATTTATAAGTAATAGACTAATATTGCATTCATAAGTAGTTGAAAATTGATGAAATTAGAGAAGAAAACTTTGATAAGTAATTACAAACATTGATAAGTCATAGACTAATATCACATTAATAAGTAATTAGAAACGTTGATAAGTAATAGACTAATATTGCATTAATAAGTAATTAGAAACATTGATAAGCCATAGACTAATATTGCATTAATAAGTAACTAGAAACATTGATAAGTGATAAGACTAATATTGCATTAATAAGTAACTTGAAACATTGATGAAATTAGGGAAAAAACATTGATAAGTAATTAGAAACATTGATAAGTCATAGACTAATCTTGCATTAAGAAGTAATTAGAAACATTGATGAACTTAGAGAAGAAAACATCAATAGTAAGGATCAGTTCAATAAACACTAACTATAAACTTATAGAGAAAACATGAGGAGAAGACCAAATATGTAAATTGGAAGAAGAGAATGTAATTGTAATGACCAATAGTAGTATTAGAAAAAATTAATGTAAAAAAATTTATTACTAGCATTTGGTTTTGAAAATCGCCGATTAATCGGCCGATTATTCCCCCGATCGGCCGATTAATCGGTCCTGGACCGATTATAGGCCGATTATTGATAATCGGTTCGGTAGACCCCCAAAAAG
>OY856412.1:1124889743-1124989743 GCA_963693085.1 Alisma plantago-aquatica | reverse complement strand
CTATATATATATATATATATATATATATATATATATATATATAAAGAGAGTGACACATGCTAGAATACACTTGAGTGTACTCAAGACTGAATACACTCATGTCCTTTTGCATCATACTGTGGTTATTTTTGAAACCTACACCATTGATATTCTTAGATATCATATGAACAAACTATATATAACATTTGAGCTCATTTGGACACTTATAGGTCACACTGCTAAAGGTGATAAAAATTATACAAATCCAAATTAGTTTTGTGCGTCGATTTTGTTGGTCATAAAGAGTGACTTAAAAAATTTGCATGTTGCCTATATTCATTATAACAATGAATATGAACGGTTCATATTTGTCAAAAAAATATTTCGATATGTAAAGGCACTTCAGTGTGCGGTGCAATCTATACACTCGAGTGTATTCTATCCTCTCTCTCTATGTATATATATATGTATATACATACAAATATACATACATATATATATATGTATATATATACACACACATATACATACATATATATATATATACATATATATACATATGACCGACAAAGAGTGGCTCAAGTGGTCAAGCATGGTGTCTCCTCATGAAGGGGCCCAGGTTCGAATCCCAGTTGTTGCCTTAATTTACCACCCTCTTGGGCATTCGGCCTCCACCACAGGCATGGGAGAGGTGGGGAGAAATATTTCTCTCTTAATCCCATACATATATATACATATATATATATATAAATATAGAAATATATATATATATATATATATATATATATATATATATATATATATATATACAGTCAGGCTAGAATACACTCGAGTGTACAGATCTTACGGATACACTCAAGTGTATTTGCATATTAAGACTATTTTTTGCAAGATGTAAATGTTGATCTTTTTTCATACTATAATCAGGCTACATACAAATTTTGAACCCATTTGGATGAGTGTAACTCACTCATCCGTGGGCAACAAAATCGACGCCCAAAACTAATTTCAAATGCATAATTTTTGCGGTCTTTATAGCATGACCTATAAATGTCCAAATGTGCTCATATTTTTTATATGAGTTATTCACAAGATGATTAAGAAGATCAACCGATTAGATTTTTGAAAAAAATATTGCATCATGAAAAAGTACTTGAGTGTATTCTACTTCGTATACACTCGAGTGTATTCTAGCCTGACTCTCTCTCTCTCTATATATACGTGTGTGTGTGTGTATATATACATACATACATACATACATATATATATATATATATATATATATATATATATATACATACATACATACATATATATATATATATATATATACATACATACATACATACATACATATATATATATATATACATATATATATATACATGCATACATATATACATACATACCATACATACATATATTGTAACATCCCTGACCTGGGTTTTGCCTTAACTCTGGGAGTTTTGCTTAAGTAAGTCATTTAGATTCTTGTCTTTATCTTTTGAAAAGTAATTAAGACTAAAGGAGAGCTTATGTTTCAATTTTGGTCCTATTTGAATAATGTTGGAACATTATTTTACCTGCTTTGGACTAAAGTGCAATTTACCCAATTTAAGGGGTTACCTTGAAAATGTTACATGATAAATGTTCTTCAAGTGTTATAACATCGTAAGGATGAGAATGATGCTGAGGTATGGCTTCCACAAGCCTAAGTTCCAAGAAGGAGCTTGTTTGAGTAATGCTTGTGTATTGAATGCTAGTTTTGGTGTAATTTGCAAATTACCCAAAATCTAGGGTTGAATATGTAAAATACCACTTCAAGAGTGTCCCTACTGTTTCTTGGTATTATTTAGAGAAAATAAAAAGAATGGGGCATCTTGTTTGAACTACTTTTGAGGAGAGAGAATCTTGATAATAAAATAATCAAGATTTAAGTATAATTGAAACCATAATTTATTTTGTAGTAAAAATAAATATATTAATTGAAGTGCCCATCAACTAAAAAGGCTATGGTTGAAATCCTATAGTAGGAGGACGTCCAAATGCCTTGAGTGGCACCGAAATATCCTAAGTAGGTGAAGAAACCCACTCACATTTGTTAATTAAAAAGTAATGTCCACTAAAAATGGATAATAGTATTATAATGATTACAATACTTAAGTGGTTGCTTTTAATTCAAGGATAAACAAAAGGAAATTGGGGTAAAAGGAAGATGGCTTCGAAGGCAAGGAAGGGAGGGGGCATGTGGCAATAAAGTAGATGAATTTCTCCTACTTTCTCTCTCCTTGAAAATCAATTATATGTACTCGATTTTCTCCTTACTTGAAAGGCTATTTTGCAAACCACTTTCTTCCCTTGCTTTGACCGACGAACATGGAGCTAAGGAGCAGGAGGAAAACGTTACTCAAGATGAATGTAATCTCCATGATCATCTTCAACCTTGGATTGATGGTTGAAATCGGATTTCAACATTCATTTTCTTCTCTCTTCCATCCAATGCTCAACCTTGGCTATCTTTTGCATCCAAAGAGTTGGAAACAAACCTTGGATAGTTGAAGGAGCTTCTTTCACCATTAGAGACGAGAATTTTGAAGTTTTGAAGCTACTTTGAAGGCGGGTTATAAAACTTGAACCCATCAATGTTATTATTGATTTCAATTTCTCATCATATGTTGATCTTTTATTTGGTTCTTGAATAATTGATGAATTTATCATATATATGACAGTAGAATTCAGAGGTCTGAAGCTTGATGATGATGACATCATCTTAGCACACACCTCAAGAATATCAACAACAAACTGTTTCAATTTTTGTTGGTCAAACGGTTTCAAACCGTTAGAGACCAAACAGTTTCAAACTGTTTGGTGACCAAACAGTTTCAAAACCGTTAGAGTTCAAATGGTTTCAAATCATTATAAGTTAAACGATTTCAAGAATGTGTAAAGATCTAATGGTTTCAACCTAATATAATACATATGGTCTCAACCTTGGATGGCCAAACGATTTCAAAACGTTTAGAACTCAATTACCTAGATCAATTGATGTCAAAACCCTAATTTAGGGTTAAACGGTTTGAAGTTGATTTAATCAAATAGTTTCAACTCTGAATTGACCAAACAGTCTCAAACCATTTGAGGATCAAATGGTCTCAAACCATTTAGGGTTAATCGATCTTCAAATCGTTTGAGGGTCTTGGGTTGAAACGGTTTCAAAACCATTAGAGTTGAAACAATTTTCAAACCGTTAGATATGAAATGGTTTCAAAACCGTTTGATGAGCAAAAGGTTCAAGACCATTTAAGGATATAAAGACCAAGACTGTTTGAAGGTATAAACGGTCTCAAACCGTTTGAAGGTGAAAATTGGTCCAGATCATTTGAAGGTCAAGTGACCTCAAGATCGTTTGAAGGTTCAATTAGACCAAGACCATTTTAAGGTCTCAAACTGTTTGAAAGATTAGACCTAGATCGTTTTAAGGTCTAACCGGTCTCAAACCGTTTGAAGGTGAAAATTGGTCCAGACCGTTTGAAGGTCAAGTGACCTCAAGACCATTTGAATGTTCAATTAGACCAAGACCATTTGAAGGTCTAAATAGTCTCAAACTGTTTAAAGGTCCAATTGATTCAAACCATGTAAGTACTAATAACCCCATAAGTGGTTGAAGAATATCTCAAGGATGATTTCAATGGAAGTACCTCTAAAGTATTTAGGTGAGTTATACATTTAGAGTGATTATCACTTGGTGCCTATGAAAGTAATAAATTCAATACAGTATGATAAACATAGGTGCATGTACTTAGTGAAAGGTTAAGTCAACTGAATAAGGTCTGCTGGTGATGTGTGTTCCTAGTACATGGAACAATGATAAGTATGATTTAATACTTAAATAATGCTATGTGCTCCAAGATATGTGGAAGCACTGACTTAGGGTTTGGATTAATGAGGTAATCATAAATCCCTAATTGAGAAGGATGGGAAACCATAACCTTAATATAGGGCGATGTTATGTGAAACCCTAATATAGGGTGATGTTATGTGAAACCCTAACATAGGGCGATGTTATCGGAAACTCTAATTGATAAAGATGAGAAACCCTAACCCTAATGAGGGAATATTGATGTTATCTTTGTATTGCATAATGTTGATATGTAAATGATATGGTTGTTATCAAGTATACTAACCATGCATGTATCATGAGATGATGAGCATAACCAGGTTTGAGCTATGATGTTAATGGGCCTTGTGAGCCATTATTTTATTTGTTGCCTAGTAAGAGGTGACATGAAGGTGAATATGAGTGGTGAACTATATGAGAT
This sequence comes from Alisma plantago-aquatica, assembly GCA_963693085.1. Classification (NCBI taxonomy): domain Eukaryota; kingdom Viridiplantae; phylum Streptophyta; class Magnoliopsida; order Alismatales; family Alismataceae; genus Alisma; species Alisma plantago-aquatica. Next base: position 1,124,985,445 of record OY856412.1, on the reverse strand, counting down.
GCTTGTGTAACGAGTATCATGAATACCTTGGTCAGATGACCTGGAGGTAATAGTTACCTGATAGTGGTAACCATGTTCAGTGATGAACTAAGGGTTTGAATACCCAGATCCAGCAAAACTTGATGATTGTGTTGTTGAGGGATGTGAATTCCCAGTAATGAGATAAGGGATTGAGATCCCAATGTTTTATAAAGTTTTGAAAAGTACTTGATATGAGTATTGTTTCTTTGTAACATTTTTCATAATAATTCTTTTTTGAAAACTTGACTGATGCTAAAAGAATATGGTAATGTACTTAAATAATCAAGTGGAATATTATCATGTAGAGCCCTGACCATAGATCCATCATCGTCAGTAGCTGGTGATGGTGAAATGGGTTCTCCTGCTGGTTAATCTAGAGAATATATTGTTGAATATGCAGGGTTTCTCCTAGCTGAAAATATGAGGATTAGAGTGCAACTTCTGTTGTAGACTCAAGATATGTATAAGATCATGGTGAATAGGCCCATGGCTCAGTGTGATGGAGCATGAATGCGTTCATGACTCAGAGAGCATGGTGAACTGGCCCGTGGCTCAGATTTACTAGCACCGGGACCTGTACCAAGGCGTGCTAGAGAATGGGTAGCCTATGAGAGCTAACCCTGTGACTGAGGTCACTTAAGCAAGAGATTGTGGTCCTGCTTGTGGTCTCACACTGACTGAGACAGATGAGATTGAGGAGTCTGACTCTTCCTTTGATCTTGTATGGCACTGGCTTTGGGTTTCACAACCGAAGGTTGGATTTGAGCGGTACGACTCACTTCCTCAGGGCATAAGAATGATTGTAAAATGTAATCAGCCGTGTAGCGTATTTGATTAAGGACAAAATACAGAAATCATTGGTTGATGTTACTTTCTTATTGTATCCTATAGTGGATAAATATTATACATGTTCTTCATATTCCTTATTATAATGAATAGATGGTTTACTACTTCATCATTTATAGCTGTAATGCTTTAATAGATGATATTGCTCTATTCTACTTAATAATGATTAAATCCTGCTGTTCAATAGAGATTCCTCTGTTCATTTTATTACTGTTTATCTGCAATAATAATATTTATGGTGGAGAGTTATATCTCTCGCTGGGACATGGGTCTCACTCCGTTGATCCCCAACATTTTTAGGTGGACGCAGACGAGGAGGAAGGAACCATACAGCAGGGGAAGGACAACAACATCAGGGACAACAGTGATATCTCAGGTGGAGATACTGACTGTCGTGTCTTATAGATAAGAGTCCTATGTGTCATCTCTGTACTCTCAGGTCCTTGGAGTTAGTAGTTAGTGCTTTAATGATCAATCTGAGATTTTGGCATTGAATGCCTCGAGGTTTTATGTTGCTTATGTGTAGATTTAATAGAGAAATAGTTGTATGTAATCCTCAAGAAGAGAAGGTACATGGTATGTACTTTGTGGACCAGAATGTATATATAATATTTTGGTTCTTGTTATAAGAGTTTCCTAGAAATGGATCTCTTTGCAAATGGTTTTAATTTTTAGTGATTTTTGTTAATCCGCTGTTTATGTTTAATTCCACAATTAATTACGCAGTGACAATCTGATTTGGTGTGGGGTCATCACAAGGTTTTTGGTATCAGAGCTTAAGGTTCATTAAGTCTACAGAGACATAGGATTAAGGCCTTTGAGTCTGTTCTAGTGTCTTCTAGTTTATCTGATAGTGACTTCTGCTCTCAGGAGAAGAAGTAAAGCTTGAAGATGGCTGGATCACACGAAGAACATGCTGCTGAAAGCTGTGTTGCTGCACCAGGAGGAGGTGCAAGGGATCAGGTTAGAGGAGAACTAGTACCTAGACATCCCCAGCTTGACTAAGCTACACTAGAAAACCTAGCTTTCCATGCTTTGTTTGGGCAGTTCATGGTGACTATGACACATATGGTGGATAGGATGCCACAACCTACACCTAGGGCACCAACTCGCAATGAGGGACAAGGAGTTGGCAAGACTTTTGAATGGCTTCACCGGGTAGGAGCCACTGAATATGCTGGTACAGCTGACCCAGCAGACGCAAACTTGTGGCTGACTAAGATGGAAATGGCCTTCAAAATTCTTAATATCCCAGAAGCTGAGAAGGTTAGACATGAAGTGTACCTGTTGAAGGGAAGTGCTGGCCATTGGTGGGCCATAGAAGAAGGCAAAATGCCAGGTGTTGAAGTCAGATGGGAAGAATTCTGACGTGAATATGTTAGTAGATATTTTCCCAAGACTTACCTGGATGAGAAAATCTCTCAGTTTGAGAGGATAAGGCAAGGACCAATGAACATTAGTGAGTATGAAGCTAAGTTTATGGAGCTTCTACGGTTCTGTCCGCACATGGCTGCTACAAATGAGGAGAGGATTCGACATTTTGAGAAGGGTTTGAACACTGATTTAACCACACCAGTATCTTCTCTAGAGAATAGAGAGAGGTTTTCCACCTTTGTGAAGTCAGTTAGGTGGATAGAAAGGTCCATTACTGAGAAGCGTCAGGCCCACAGTGAGAAAGTATATACACAATTCCAAGGACAGATGTTCGAAAGTTTTAAGAAACCAAGATTTTCTGCACCAACAACACCACTGAGGTTTAATACTCAGACACATTGGACATCCAGCAAGGGTAGAGGCCATAGTTTACCACCAGAAGGAGCCCATAACTCAACATCAACGTCAGTAATGGGACCGTCTAGACCACAGTGGGAGAACAAAGTTTGTTATAAATGTGGGAAGATGGGACATTTGATGAAAGATTGTCTAGTTAGATACGAGAGTGTAACCCAACCACTGAGGTAGAGACAACAAGGCTCTCAGAAGAGATAGTTTAGTAGTGGCACACGAGGACGTGGACAGGCATCCCAAGCTGGCTCATCTACATCCAACAACAGGGCGAGTGGTTGACAACCCGCAATGGTAAGATTCTACTCTATGAATCAACCGGAAGTAGTGGTCAACCCACGAGTCATGACAGGTCAGATGGAATTATTTCATTCTGATATGTCTTCATCCTTCTTTGTATCTATTTTGATTGATCCGGGTGATACACATTCCTTTATCACTCAAGAAGTGATTCATGACTACAATATGACTGTCAGTCATAGAGCAGATAACTTGTTATTAGAAACTCCATTAGTTGGATCTACAGTGTTGCGGGAGGTATGTTCTCCCTATGTTCTTTCTTCTTCATAACATAGCATTCAGGTGGATCTTATACCACTTGAGATGCATGGGTTTGACATAATCCTTGGGATGGACACCCTAGAAAAGTATAAGGTTGTCTTGGATTGCAGTTCCAAGCAAGCTCTGTTCACAGACGATGGTGATACATGGGTCTTTCAGGGGGACAAAAATATTCTTCCAACCTGTCTAGTGTCGGCTATGGTAGTTGAAAAGTTGATGAGACAAGGATGTTTCGCATTCTTGGCACATGTGGTAGATACCAGAGCAGAGAGTCCTAATCTTTCTGAAGTTTCGATTGTTAGGGAGTTTGAGGATGTGTTTCCTGAGGAACTTCCAGGTGTTCCTCCACCCGAGAGATTGATTTTGAGATTAATCTAATCCTGGGTACACAACCAATATCTCAAACACCTTATAGAATGGCACCTGCTGAGATGGCAGAACTCAAGAAACAGTTACAGGAGTTGCTTGAAAAGGGTTTTATTCGACTGAGTACTTCACCATGGGGTGCTCCAGTTCTTTTTGTTAAGAAGAAAGATGGGTCTATGTGATTATGCATCGACTATAGACAGCTAAACAAAGTAACCATAAAGAACAAATATCCTCTGCCAAGGATAGATGACTTGTTTGACCAGTTGTGTGGTGCAACTATATTCTCTAAAATAGATCTGAGGTTAGGATACCATCAGTTACGTATCAAGGAGAGTGACATACCTAAATCAGCCTTTGGAACACGATATGGTCACTATGAGTTCATAGTTATGTCATTTGGACTAACTAATGCACCAACTGCATTCATGGAACTCATGAACATGATCTTCCAACCATTTCTTGATCAATCATAGTAGTCTTTATAGATGACATCCTGATTTATAGTAGAGATGCCCGACAACATGAGCAACACCTTCGTCAGGCCCTACCTTTACTGAGAAAGCACAAGCTATATGCCAAATTCAGTAAGTGTGAGTTCTGGTTGTCAGAAGTGTCTTTCCTAGGATATGTAATATCTACCTCAGGTATATGTGTTGATCCTAAAAAGGTAGAATCTATCTTGGAGTGGAAACATCCAAAAACACCAACGGAGATACACAATTTTCTAGGACTAGTAGGCTACTATAGGAGGTTCATTAAGAACTTTAGTTCTGTAGCATTACCCTTAACTAAGTTGACTAGGAAGGAGGTTCCTTTTGTCTAGAATGACAAGTGTCAACATTCTTTCCAGTCATTGAAAGAAAGGTTGACCAGTGCACCTGTGTTAATGTTACCTGAGCAGGGAAAGGGGTATATTGTTTTCTGTGATGCTTCTAAGAATGGTCTAGGACGTGTGTTGATGCAGGATAAACAAGTGATTTCTTTTTCTTCTCGATATCTTAAGAAACACGAGGAAAATTATGCAACACATGATCTAGAATTGGCTGTAGTGGTTCTTGCGTTGAAGATCTAGAGACATTATCTCTATGGAGAGACATTCCAAATTTTCACGGACCATAAGAATCTAAAATACATCTTTTCACATCATGAGTTGAATATGAGACAATGCCGCTGGATGGAGTTAATCAAGGACTACGATTGTACAATTGATTATCATCCAGGAAAGGCTAATGTAGTGGTTGATGCACTAAGTAGAAAATCATCATCACCAAACATAGACAAAGCACAATTGAACTCTTTAGTGTTCTTTAAAAGAGACATGCTTGTCTCTTTGAGGCAAAACAATGTACAACTTAAAGTATCCTTTTTAGCTGGACCATTAGTTGATATGCACATAAAACCTACTCTGAAACAACAGATCAAAGAGGCACAACAAGCTGATACTATGATTCAGCAGATTAGGTCTGAGTATGGTAGTGAGAAACGAGATGGTTTTCATGAGTCAGATGATGAGGTAGTTTGTTACCATGGTAGGATGGTAGTACCTGATGTCAATGACTTAAGGAAGTTAGTCATGGAGGAAGCTCATTCATCCATGTATGCAATGCATCCATGGAGCACCAAAATGTATCATAACTTGAAAGATATGCATTGGTGGCCTGGTTTGAAGAAAGATGTAGTAGAGTTTGTTATGTAGTGTCCAGTATGTCAGTAGGTTAAAGCTAAACATCAAAAGCCTGCAGGAACAATGCAACCTTTACCTATACCACAGTGGAAAAGGGATCACGTAACCATGGACTTTGTGGTTGGTTTGCCAAGAACATACAAAAGTCATGATTCCATTTGGGTGATAGTTGATAGGTTGACTAAGTCAACACATTTTCTTCCTGTCAAAACAACCTATACTACTGAGAAACTTGCACAAATCTATATAGATGAGATAGTGCATTTACACGGGGTTCCAGCTACAATTGTTTCTGATAGAGGTCCCCAGTTTACGAGTCATTTTTGGGAACGACTACATAAAGCTTTGGGTATGTAGTTAATATTTAGTACCACCTTTCACCCACAGACAGATGGACAATCTGAGAGGACTATACAAACTTTGGAGGATTTGCTTAGGGCATGTGTCCTTCAGTTTATTGGAAGTTAGGATCTACACTTGAGCTTAATAGAATTCTCTTACAACAATAGTTATCAACACAATATTGATATGCCACCATATGAAGCATTATATGGTAGACGTTCTAGATCTCGATTGTGCTGGTATGAAATAGGGGAATATCAACTTTTGGGTCCTGAATTAGTGCAACTGACAACTGAAAAGATTAAAGTAATACAATAACAGTTAAGGCTGCACATGATAGACAGAAGTCATACACTGATAAACGGTGAAGACCTTTAGAATTCCAAGTTGGAGACAGAGTATATCTCAAAGTATCACCTTGGAAAGGTGTTCTTAGGTTTGGAAAGAAGGGTAAGTTAGCTCCTAGATTTATGGGGCATTATTCAATCATTGAATGGATTGGAAAGGTAGCCTATAAGTTGGAGTTGCCACCTGAACTACACAGATTGTATCTAGTATTCCATATATCCATGTTGAGAAAGTTTCATCCGGACACGGAGTTAGTTTTGCAACCTGTGGAGGTAGAGTTAAATGAAGATATATCCTATGTAGAGGGACCAATGTTGATTCTGGACAGGAGAATAAAAAAGTTTGAAAAGAAAGACATAGTTCTTGTGAAAGTTCTCTGGCATCATCGTGGCATTGAAGAAGCTACGTAGGAGCTGGAGGAAGAGATGAGGAGGAAGTACCCTTCTCTTTTCTCTTGATGATGTTGGGGACGAAATCCCTATTAGGGGTGGATAATTGTAACATCTCTGACCTGGGTTATGCCTTAACCCTAGGAGTTTTGCTTAAGTAAGTCATTTATATTCTTGTCTTTATCTTTTGAAAAGTAATTAAGACTAAAGGAGAGCTTATGTTTCAATTTTGGTCCTATTTGAATAATGTTGAAACAATATTTTACCTGCTTTGAACTAAAGTGCACTTTACCCAATTTAAGGGGTTACCTTGCAAATATTACATGATTAATGTTCCTCAAGTGTTATAACATCATAAGGATGAAAATGATGCTGAGGTATGTCTTCCACAAGCCTAAGTTCCAAGAAGGAGCTTGTTTGAGTAATGCTTGTGTATTGAATGCTAGTTTTGGTGTAATTTGCAAATTACCAAAAATCTAGGGTTGAATATGTAAAATACCACTTCAAGAGTGTCCCTACTATTTGTTGGTATCATTTAGAGAAAATAAAAAGAATGGGGCATCTTGTTTGAACTACTTTTGAGGAGAGATAATCTTGATAATAAAATAATAAAGATTTAAGTATAATTGAAACCCTAATTTATTTTGTAGCAAAAATAAATATATTAATTGAAGTGCCCATCAACTAAAAAGGCTGTGGTTGAAATCCTATAGTAGGAGGACGTCCAAATGCCTTGAGTGGCACCGAAATATCCTAAGTAGGTGAAGAAACCCACTCACATTTGTTAATTAAAAAGTAATGTCCACTAAAAATGGATAATAGTATTATAATGATTAAGGTGCTTAAGTGGTTGCTTTTAATTCAAGGATAAATGAAAGGAAATTGGGGAAAAAAGAAGATGGCTTCGAAGGCAAGGAAGGGAGGGGGCATGTGGCAAGAAAGTGGATGAATTTCTCCTACTTTCTCTCTCCTACAAAATCAATTATATGTACTCGATTTTCTCCTTACTTGAAAGGCTATTTTGCAAACCACTTTCTTCCCTTGCTTTGGTCGACGACCAAGGAGCTTAGGAGAAGGAGGAAAATGTTCCCCAAGCTGAAGGTAAGCTCCATGATCATCTTCAACCTTGGATTGATGGTTGAAATCGGATTTCAACATTCATTTTCTTCTCTCTTCCATCTAATGCTCAACCTTGGCTATCTTTTACATACAAAGAGTTTGAAAACGAACATTGGATAGTTGAAGGAGCTTCTTTCACCATTAGAGATGAGAAGTTTGAAGCTTTGAAGCTACTTTGAAGGCGGGTTATATAACTTGAACCCATCAATGTTATTATTGATTTCAATTTCTCATCATATGTTGATCTTTTATTTGCTTCTTGAATAATTGCTGAATTTATCATATATATGACAGCAGAATTCGGAGGTCTGAAGCTTGATGACGATGACATCATCTTAGCACACACCTCAAGAATATCAACAACAAACAGTTTCAATTTTTTGTTGGTCAAACAATTTCAAACCATTAGAGACCAAATGGTTTCAAAACCATTAGAGGTCAAACGGTTTTAAACCGTTAGAGGTTAGATGGTTTCAAGAATGTGTAAAGATCTAATGGTTTCAACCTAATCTAATCCATATGGTCTCAACCTTGGATGACCAAATGATTTCAAAACATTTAGAACTCAATTACCTAGATCAATTGATGTTAAAACCCTGATTTAGGGTTAAACAGTTTCAATTTGATTTGATCAAATGGTTTCAACTCTGAATTGACCAAACGGTCTCAAACCGTTTAGGGTTAATCGATCTTCAAACCGTTTGAGGGTCTTGGGTTGAAATGGTTTCAAAACTGTTAGAGTTGAAACAGTTTTCAAACTGTTAGATATGAAACGGTTTCAAAACCATTTGATGAGCAAAAGGTTCAAGACCATTTAAGGATATAAAGACCAAGACCGTTTGAAGGTCTAAACGGTCTCAAACCGTTTGAAGGTGAAAATTGGTCCAGACCATTTGAAGGTCAAGTGACCTCAATACCGTTTGAAGGTTCAATTAGACCAAGACTGTTTGAAGGTCTAAACGGTCTCAAACCATTTGAAAGATTAGATCAAGACCGTTTGAAGGTCTAAATGGTCTCAAACTGTTTGAAGGTGAAAATTGGTCCAGACCGTTTGAAGGTCAAGTGACCTCAAGACCGTTTGAAGATTCAATTAGACCAAGACCGTTTGAAGGTCTAAACGGTCTCAAACCGTTTGAAGGTCCAATTGATTCAAACCATGTAAGGACCAATAACCCCATAAGTGGTTGAAGAATATCTCAAGGATGATTTCAATGGAAGTACCTCTAAAGTATTTAGGTGAGTATTACATTTAGAATGATTATCACTTGATGCCTATGAAAGTAATAAATTCAATACACTATGATAAGCATATGTGCATGTACTTAGTGAAAGGTTAAGTCAACTGAATAAGGTCTGATGGTGATGTGTGTTCCTAGTACATGGAACAACGATAAGTATGATTTAATACTTAAATAATGCTATGTGCTCCAAGATATGTGGAAGCACTAACTTAGGGTTTGGATTAATGAGGTAATCATAAATCCCTAATTGAGAAGGATGGGAAACCCTAACCCTAATATAGGGTGATGTTATGTAAAACCCTAATATAGGGTGATGTTATGTGAACCCCTAATATAGGATGATGTTATGGGAAACTCTAATTGATAAAGATGGGAAACCCTAACCCTAACCCTAATGAGGGAATAGTGATGTTATCTTATTATTGCATAATTTTGATATGTAAATGATATGGTTGTTATCAAGTATACTAACTATGCAGGTATCATGAGATGATGAGCATAACCAGGTATGAGCTATGATGTTAATGGTCCTTGTGAGACATTATTTTATTTGTTTCCTAGTAAGAGGTGACATGAAGTTGAATATGCCTGGTGAACTATATGAGATGCTTGTGTAACAAGTATCATGAATACCTTGGTTAGATGACCTGGAGGTAATAGTTACCTGATAGTGGTAACCATGTTCAGTGATGAACTAAGGGTTTGAATACCCAGATCCAGAAAAACATGATGATGGTGTTGTTGAGGGATGTGAATTCCCAGTAATGAGACAAGGGATTGAGACCCCAATGTTTTATAAAGTTTTGAAAAGTACTTGATAGGAGTATTGTTTCTTTGTAGCATTTGTCATAATAATTCTTGTTTGAAAACTTGACTGATGCTAAAAGAATATGGTAATGTACTTAAATAATCAAGTGGAATATTATCATGTAGAGCCCTATCCATATATCCATAATCATCAATAGCTAGTGATGGTGAAACGGGTTCTCCTGCTGGTTAATCTGGAGCATATATTGTTGAATATGCGGGGTTTCTCCTAGCTGAAAATAGGAGGATTAGAGTGCAACTTCGGTTGTAGACTCAAGATATGTATAAGAGCATGGTGAACAGGCCCATGGCTCAATGTGATGGAGCATGAATGCATTCATGGCTCAGAGAGCACGATGAACTGGCCCGTGACTCAGATTTACTAGCGCTGGGACCTGTACCAAGGTGAGCTAGAGAATGGGTAGCCTATGAGAGCTAACCCTGTGACTGAGGTCACTTAAGCAAGAGGCTGCAGTCTTGCTTGTAGTCTCACACTGACCGATACGGATGAGATCGAGGAGTCTGGCTCTTCCTTTGATCTTGTATGGCACTGACTTTGGGTATCACAACCGAAGGTTGGATTTGAGCAGTAAAAATCACTTCCTCAGGGTATAAGAATGATTGTAAAATGTAATCATCCGGGTAGCATATTTGCTTAAGGACGAAATAAAAAAATCATTGGTTGATGTTACTTTGGTTATTGTCTCCTATAGTGGATAAATATTATACATGTTCTTCATATTCCTTATTATAATGAATAGATGATTTACTGCTTCATCATTTATAGCTGTAATGCTTTAAAATATGATATTGCTCTATTCTTCTAAATAATGATTAAATCCTACTGTTCCATAGAAATTCCTCTGTTTAGTTTATTACAGTTTATCTACAATAATAATATTTATGGCGGAGAGTTATATCTCTCGCTGGGACATGGGTATCACTTCGTTGATCCCCAACATTTTTAGGTGGACGCGGACGAGGAGGCAAGAACCATACACCAGGGGAAGGACAGCAGCATCAGGGACATCAGTGATATCTCAGGTGGAGATACTGACTGTCGTGTCTTGTAGATAAGAGTCCTATGTGTCGTCTCTATACTCTCAGGTCCTTGGAGTCGGTAGTTAGTGCTTTAATGATCGATCTGAGATTTTGGCATTGAATGCCTCAAGGTTTTATGTTGCTTATGTGTAGATTTAACAAAGCAATAGTTGTATGTAATCCTCGAGAAGAGAAGGTACATGGTATGTACTTTGTGAACCAGAATGTATATATAATATTTTGGTTCTTGTTATAAGAGTTTCCTGGAAATGGATCTCTTTGCAAATGGTTTTAACTTTTAGTGATTTTTGTTAATCCACTATTTATGATTAATTCCGTAATTAATTACATAGTGACGGTCTGATTTGGTGTCGGGTCATCACATATATATATATATATATACATACATACATACATACATACATATATATACATATATATACATACATATATATATACATATATATATATATACATATATATATACATATATATATATATATATATATATATATATATATATATATATATATATATATATATATATATATATATATATATATATATATATATATATATATATATATATATATATATATATGGGTATATCTTCGCTACCCGTGCGGGTAACTAAGATTTCGTTACCCGTGCATCAAATTTGTAATGCGATGACACATATATGTAACGAGACAACCAAATTTGTAATGAGACAACCGAAATTGTAACACAAAAACTCGTTTTGTATTACAACGCTGTTACAGTAATAAATATATATTTATTACTGTAACAGCGCTGTAATACAAAACAAGTCTTTGTATTACAATTTCGGCCGTCTCATTATAAATTTGGATTGTCTCATTACAAATGCATACCTTCCCATTACAAAACTGAAGCACGGGTAGAGAATCTTAGTTACCCACACGGGTAGTGAAGATATACCATATATATATATATATATATATATATATATGTTGGTATGTATGCCCTGAGAGCCAATCATGGGATGATTGGTGGGATACATTAAGATTGATTTGATAAACATCAAAGGCAAGCTTCCAATTCTTTCTGGTTCAATCATATGAGATAGTGATAGAACATATTGAACATCTAGAGAATGACAATACTCAATGACGTTTGCTTTGAGGTTGATGACCTGAACGATGAGATCATACGGATGCTAAGAGTTTGTACATTCTTGTTATGTCCCTATTTGGATGTCATTGTGGAAGGTAGATAGACAACAATGACACACAAGACTAGATTGTGGTGTTGGTTGATGACAGAATCTCATTAGTCATGATATAGAGATATCAAACCAAACACATAGGTACTTGTTAGAGAACAAGTGTACCAGACAGACCCACCGTGAGTTTGACACATGGAACCATGACATGGTAGTCACAGTCAGTACTCATAGTGATGGTGGTGAGTGTGATTCTTTGACCTGAAATCACTACACTCATCACATGTCGTTGGGCACACTTTGACATCATCAAACGCAGTCCTGAAACATGGGTTGTTATAAAGGTGATGATTGGATGGCTTTGACACATGGGGCTTTTGAGGGGTGAGCGATAGATATGGGATTTGTCCCTCCTAAGGGAGTTTGATATCCATGGTTGCTTGATGAGTAGGATTGAGAAAGGCGTGCACACATGTGTGAATCAATATGTGATATTGATGCCATACATATCTCTTCCAATCTACTCTGAGATCAAGAAAGTGAATGAACGTTGACAAGATGACTGTTCCATGCCTTGAGTTCATTCGGGATATCAGTGACAAAGGAATTATACATTCACTGTAACACCATTCACGGATTGAAGGATTGAAAGTTGTTCTCCAACTTTCTATTTCACTTGGGTGGCACTGATGTGTGACTAGGCACCGCTCTTTGCTTGTGAAGTCATAAGTGTTATGGACTTTCACTGCCAATGTGAAACGGACCTGTAGGGTCACACAGATAGGATTTAACATGGGAGAGGAGTTTTGTCCACAAACAAAGTTTAGATTGATTACTAAAGGAGTTTAGTAGTTCAATTAAACACTCAATTAATTGATAGCTCAATGTCATAATGTTCAAGGTGTTGGACACATTGATTGGAGTATCAGATTGATTGAAACTACAGTTGACTGATTCTTCTCAATCTGCACTCCCAATCGATCGGCTCATGTGATGAACTGATCGGCTGAGCTTGGTGAACTGATCGACTCAGATGGTGAGTCGATCGACTCATGGACAGGGTGAAACAATAGGTTCAAGTGTTGAAATGATCGTTCAACTAGTCCAACCGAGCAAGTTGGGAAAGTAGGATTGGTGAGAAATTTCTTTTCGTTTCACTTGCCCAATTTGATTGGAACAAGGATTGGTATTTGGTACCAATTCGAAACAAAAGAGGAAAAGTCAATCGGGAACTGACCAGGACCACGAACTGATCAGTTCAGAAGTGAACCGACCGTTTCATGGGTCCCAACCAATCGGATGAGGTGTCAACTGACCGGCTCAGGTCCCCAACTGACCGTTTCAGAAATGAAACGATCGGTTCAGGTTGTGCAGTTGGTTGTTTTTGTGGAAAATCTCGAACCCTTCTACTCCTGCTTTAGTCCCACATTGCCCGGGATAGAGAACCCTGTCCCATGACCCTCCTATATATAGGAGTATTGAGGGCTTCTCAAAGTACAACTCAGTGCAACCAGTTGCTCTATAAAGTTGTCATTCTCTCTAGTTTTGGTAACCGAGAGAGCCCGAGCAAGTGCTACCCGATAAGGGAGGCACAGTAAGGGAAAGACAACTGCAGAAAGTGACTAGTGGTAGGAGAGTGTGTCAGTGACTAGTACGCTGACAGGAGGGTGATACTCCTTCCAATTCCTTGTGAAATAAGGAGATTGGAGTTCCAGGTGGTCCGTGTGGACTAATTCAGAGGCGGGAGATTTCTGCCGCTCGGAGGATAGCTGTCAATCCCGACAGTCCCGGTGAGACCAGGAGTCGACAGTCCCTGTGTGACCAGGAGCTGCACAGACACCGTCCAAGACCGGAGGTAAAGACCGCACAAGCCGTGAGGTATTGTCACCGAGCAAGCCTCGGGACAAGGTATGATTACTCAAACCATCCCTTTCCTATTGTATAGATGTTGACGCGTTTCCTTGTTCTGGGTTTGGGGAGGAAAATTTTTGTTTCCGCTGCCTTCTCTGCCTCCCCTAAAACCCAAAAGTGGTATCAGAGCCAGGTTAACTTCTCTATACTTTAGGATTATCGATATGATCGATTTTGGTTTGTCGCCTTTATTTATTGCATACAATGTGAATAAAATTGGCTTTATGCATGTCCAATCCTAAATCCACAAATCACAATTTACATATATGATATGTATGATGAATGCACTCGATACGCGTCACCCTTAAATGAGTTTTGTTGTGGATGTATAGCATGGTTATGGCCAATAAACCCTATCTGTGTATGGTTGTATGTGGTTGCTTGCATCTCGGTCTGTACACCGATCTTCCTTCTCCTATTCCTAATGTAACTCAAAATAATTCGAGATTTTCTTTCCTACCTTTGCTCCCCTCGAATGTAACTCGAGGTTTCTCCTTTTACAATGTAAAATAGGATAGAATTTCATTTCCTCTTATGTCAAAGAACGGAGGACATCCTGACGACAGATGAGACGATCAATTCAAGGCGTGAACCGATCGGTTGACGTTCCAGATGATTGGTTCAAGGAGTGAGCCGATCGGTTGATGACCGGTTCGAGGAGCAAGACGAGTGGGTGGCAGCCATGATGAGGTGCCCGATGACCAGGTGAACCGATCAGTTGGAGGAGCCAACCGATCGGATGGTGGCACCCAGCTGACCGGCCTGATGGCGAGCCGATCAGTCATGTGATGAGTTGATCAAACCCAGAAAGGCAAAGCACAGAGTTCATCTTGTATAGCTTGCATGTGATGTAGACCTAGATGACCATGATTCCTCTTGGCTCGAGGAATCACATTAGGATGGCCATAATCATCGCTTTTATCATTTTGCATGTTTTCAGTGGGATATAGCATGTATATGATACATACTATGTATTATGGTGATTGGATATGTATATGTATATAAAAACCAAATCCCTCATTAAATATTAAGTTTTATATGCCTTCCAAATGCAACACATGTGAAAATCTTGTTCGACCAAGTGTGGGAACGCCTTAGCATGGTTCACCATCTATCTCGTGGAAGTGTGAAGGATGGATATGTGGGTCTGCCCTAGCATGGTGCATATTCATCGTGTTTGCTTTGGGTTGGACTTAACAAGGTGATCTAGATGGGATCTAGTACCTTGAGGCATGGAGATGATCATGGCAAGGAGTTGCATATGACATCTTATCAAGAGTTGCATATGATGCAATTGGCAAAAGTTGCCTACTTGAGAGATCTAAGTTATGGGTGACAACCCTAGTTGGTCCATGACTTAGAGGATTTTAGGATCTTGCCCACTAGAAGGTTGTACACTGCAATCTTACGAACTGATGGTGAGGGATATCAATTTGAACTAAAATAGTGGGAGCGATAATTAATTAAAGGCCTAATTATATCGTCAACTTTTCAAATAAGTCAAAAATGAGTTTTTGGGCTAAAATTGCATATTTCCTTTTGTAGTACAAATGACAACAAACAACAATCACTTTTCTTTGCGATCGGTCCTTGAAAAGGACAGGCTAAATGGGACAAACTTCCACGACTGGTATAGGACATTGAGAATTGTTCTCACTCTAGAGCGAAAGCTCTATGTCCTGGATACTCCAATTCCAGAGGAACCTGCTCCTAATGCACCAAAGGCAGAAAGGGATGCTTACAAGAAGCATTCTGATGATGCCATTGATGCAAAGTGCTTGATGTTGTACTCTATGAACCACGAGTTGCAGAGACAACATGAGAACATGGGTGTCATTGAGATGATTCAGCATCTCAGGAACATGTATGAAGATCAAGCACGACAAGAGAGATACGATGTCTCAAGGGCATTGTTTAAGTGCGTCATGACAGAAGGAGATCCAGTTGGTCCTCACACACTCAAGATGATTGGGTATGTGGAGAACCTGACAAGACTGGGATTTCCACTGAGCCAAGAGTTGGCTACTGACGTGATACTGCAATCATTGTCAGAATCCTACAGGCAATTTGTGATGAACTACAACATGAACAATTTTGATAAGCCACTGTCAGAGTTGTTGGGCATGTTGAGGACAGCCGAGACACAGATGAAGAAGGACAAGCCTAAGTATGTGATGGTGATCACGAGCAAGAAAGGCAAGTCCAAGTGCAAGGGCAAGGGAAAAGCTAAGAAAGGTTCTGATGCTAGCCAGGAGCCCAAGTCGTCTTCAGCTCTCAAGGCCAAGGGAGGCGTGACCAAAAAAGGCAGTTGCCACCATTGTCAAAAGCCAGGACATTGGAAAATGAATTGTCCTCTCTATCTGGAAGAACAAAAGAAGAAGGAGGCGACAAACATCTCTACTTAAAGGTGTCATGAAAGTAAACTTGTAACACTTTTGAGGTATATGATACCAAGATGTAAAGTGTAAATCACTCAATAAATGGGGCAAGTGTTTCCGCCATAGATAGGAGTACTTTAGTTTATTTTCAGCCTAAAAGGCATGTAATACAGTTATGAACTGCTATTTCATATTTTCCAATAGATAGAAACACTTTATTTTTGCATATTGTATGACAATGATGGCAATCAATAAAGAGATGTTTCAATTTCTAAAGATATGATCTTTGTGGCAATGCCTTGTTTATCTTGTGGTATTTGATATGCATAAGATAAAATGATACCTAAAAGTTATAGATAACTCAAACAATCAAATTAGCATCAATCATGAGAAATTCATTTCTAGTTTCCATGTGATGGATAAATCTAGACTCTTTTGGTTAGAGAACCAGTAAGAGACATGAATATCTTGAACATGATTAATCAATCTTCACTAATGGTAGTGGGAGAATGATTATCCTATTAGGTATAATACATGTCATGTATTTACATACCTATTGGAACAAATGCTAATACTTCAAATGGTGTTTAGAGAAATACCAATATGAATATCTTGAAGTGTTAAAGATTATGATAGATGAAGTGCAAATTTGGTAAAGTGTTAATTCTTGATGAGATCAATGAATGCAATACTTAGACCAAATGTTTGAGATCCTTATGGGTGATTATGATAGTGTATCATAGTGAACTCATGATTAAGGCATGGTGATGTATAAATCAAGAAGGAATCGTACTCTAAGGAGTTAGAGAATGATTATCAAATAACTGAATTCTTCTTAATAAAAGAATACCCCACACTAATAAAGGACATTAAGAATCACAAGGAGTTGTAAGTTCTTATATCCTTGACAGATACACCTTGTTTATCTATGTGATGAGTTGTTCATGTGATGAGTCAACTATCTAGATGAATATGAGGAACCGAATTTTGAGTTATGGTTTATGACCATTACATCCTAAATGACATCCGTGTGAACCATAAGGTATGACCTTGATGGGAGAACCCATTGGAATGAAATCCATAAGTGCAAATGAATCTTAAGTGTTAAGACACATGGATAACATTTTGAGAAGGATGATGCTTGTTGATTGCAACTTAATGACTAAGACATTTGGCATATGGATACTAAAACCGCATTCCTATGTGGAATAAAACAAGGATGTGTACGTGACACAACCTATAAGGTTTATGAATCCACTAATGCAAATGAAGTCTATAAGTTACAATGGACTAATCGATGTGATTGATTGAGTACAAGCAACTCAGAATTGGATCTTTAATTTGATGATATCGTCAAAGGGTTTGACTGATATATCAAAGATAAAGAAGGGATCTGTGATTTAATGGGAGCGTATTCACATTCCACATGTTGATGTGAAATGGAAATGTTCTGGAATGGAAATCCAAAAGTGGAAATTATCTTTAAGGAAGATAGAGATGTTTCCTATGTGATAGGAATAGAGATCTATAGAGATAGTTCTCGAAAACCTCTTGACCTAAAAGAGGAGAAAACATACATTGGCAATCTATACTGAAGGGTTCAATATGCACAGATTCAGTGGGAGAAAACCTGTCCATGTTACATGGAGTTAGTATCCCAAGGACAAGTGTCCAGTTCTTATGAAGAATGGGAACACTAAGAATAGATATGGATCTATCATGTATGTAATCATCCCATTATCTTGCATGTATCGACATGGAAAGAACAAAATGCATTCATCATCTTGTATGTAGGACATGGCAATATGATGTGCTCATCCTGATAACTCGTATGTGATACATGACGAGTGGATGTCTGTCTACTTCAGTAAGGGTTAGTGGAACACCATGAGAACTTGTTAAGTACTTGTGAAGTACTAGTTCTATGGAGATAAGGAAGAGTTCAATGTAAAGAGTTACATTGATGCGAACTTCCGAAAGGATAGAAAAATAATCACAAAATATATATAGGATATATAAAAGTGAAAGTCTGTTGATAATTGGAAGTGTTCCAATCAAACTATTTAAAAGGAAATGCTGAGTATCTATCTGTTGGAGAACAACAGTGGATACTATATGGATCTGGAATTTCATGAGATGAACTTATAGATATTCCGCTCATTGATGACAAGTATGGAATCCTTGATCATGCAATGTGGCTAAAGGTTAGCAAAGGAATACTAGATCGCATATTATGACAACTCCATCTCATACGTGTGACGTGCAACGAAGAGATGTGAGACATGCAATTTATACTAACTTTGGCAAGGTGTTGCCATAACTCAATATGTTCGCACTAGAGCACAGTAACATGTGGGACATGTTTGAAGATCACTATGAATATGATTCAAGGGTGATTGGCTCACAGTGCAAGTGGGAGTCTGTTGGTATGTATGCCCTGAGAGCCGATCATGAGATGATTGGTGGGATACATTAAGATTGATTTGATAAACATCAAAAGCAAGCTTCCAATTCTTTCTGGTTCAGTCATATGAGATAATTATAGAACAGATTGAACGTCTAGAGAATGACAGTACTCAATGACGTATGCTTTCAGGTTGAGGACCTGAACGATGAGATCATACAGATGCTAAGAGTTTGTACATTCTTGTTATGTCCCTAGTCGGATGTCATTGTGGAAGGTAGATAGACAGCAATGACACACAAGACTAGATTGTGGTGTTGGTTGATGACAGAATCTCATTAGTCATGATATAGAGATATCAAACCAAACACATAGGTACTTGTTAGAGAACAAGTGTACCAGACAGACCCACCGTGAGTTTGACACATGGAACCATGACATGGTAGTCATAGTCAGTACTCACAGTGATGGTGGTGAGTGTGATTCTTTGACCTGAAATCACTACACTCAACACATGTCATTGGGCACACTTTGGCATCATCAAACACAGTCCTGAAACATGGGTTGTTATAAAGGTGATGATTGGGTGGCTTTAACACATGGGGCTTTTGAGGGGTGAGTGATAGATATGGGATTTGTCCCTCCTAAGGGAGTTTGATATCCATGGTCGCTTGATGAGTAGGATTGAGAAAGGTGTGCATGCATGTGTGAATCAGTATGTGATATTTATGTCATACATATCTCTTCCAATCTACTCTGAGATCAAGAAAGTGAATGAACGTTGACAGGATGACTACTCCATGCCTCAAGTTCATTTGGGATATCAGTGACAATGGAATTTTACATTCACTGTAACACCATTCACAGATTGTAGGATTGAAAGTTGTTCTCCAACTTTCTATTTCACTTGGGTAGCACTGATGTGTGACTAGGCACCGCTCTTTGCTTGTGAAGTCATAGGTGTTATGGACTTTCACTACCAACGTGAAAAGGACCTGCAGGGTCACACACATAGGATTTAACCTGGAAGAGGAGTTTTGTCCACAAAGAATGTTTAGATTGATTACTAAAGGAGTTTAGTGTTCAATTAAACACTCAATTAATTGATTGCTCAATGTCGTAATGTTCAAGGTGTTGGACACATTGATTGGAGTATCAGATTGATTGAAACTACAATTGACTGATTCTGCACAATCTGCACTCCCAACCGATCGGCTCATGTGATGAACTGATCGGCTGAGCTTTGTGAACCGATCAGCTCAGATGGTGAGTCGATCGGCTCATGGACAGGGTGAAATAATCAGTTCAAGTGTTGAAACGATCGTTCAACTGGTCCAACCGAGCAAGTTGGGAAAGTAGTATTGGTGATAAATTTCTTTTCGTTTCACTTGCCCAATTTGATTGGAACAAGGATTGGTATTTGGTACCAATTCGAAACAAAAGAGGAAAAGTCAATCGAGAACTGACCAGGACCATGAACCGACTGGTTCAGAAGTGAACCGACCATTTCATGGGTCCCAACCGATCGGTTGAAGTGTCCACTGACCGGCTTAGGTCCCCATCCGACCGTTTCAGAAATGAAACGATCGGTTCAGGTTGCACAGTTGGTTGTTTTTGTGGAAAATCTCGAACCCTTCTACTCCTGCTTTAGTCCCACATTGCCCGGGATAGAGAACCCTGTCCCATGACCCTCCTATATATAGGGGTATTGGGGGCTTCTCAAAGTACAACTCAGTGCAACCAGTTGCTCTGTAAAGTTGTCATTCTCTCTGGTTTTGGTAACTGAGAGAGCCCAAGCAAGTGCTACCCGATAAGGGAGGCACAGTAAGGGAAAGACAACTGTAGAAAGTGACTGGTGGCAGGAGAGTGTGTAAGTGACTAGTACGCTGACAGGAGGGTGCGACTCCTTCCAATTCCTAGTGAGACAAGGAGATTGGAGTTCCAGGTGGTCCGTGTGGACTACTTCAGAGGCGGGAGATTTTTGCCGCTCAGAGGACAACTGTCAATCCCGACAGTCCCGGTGAGACCAGGAGTCGACAGTCCCTGTGCGACCAGGAGCTGCACAGACACTGTCCAAGACCAGAGGTGAAGACCGCGCAAGCCGTGAGTTATTGTCACCGAGCAAGCCTCGGGACAAGGTATGATTCCACAAACCATCCCTTTCCTATTGTATAGACGTTGACGCGTTTCCTTATTCTGGGTTTGGGGAGGAAATTTTTTTGTTTCCGCTTCCTTCTCTGCCTCCCCTAAAACCCAACAATATATATATATATACATATATATACATATATATATATATATATATATATATATATATATACATACATACATACATACATATGTATATATACATACATACATACACACACAGATATATATATATATATATATATATATATATATATATATATATATATATGGCTAAAAGAATCGTGTACCCGAGTACTTGTAGCTTATATGTACCCACCTTCATTTATGATGATTGCAAAAATCTACTAAATAATCCAACCTTATGGATGTAAAGTATACCCCTTAGATAAGATGTGTACAAAAGATCACCATAATAAGAAATTCATAGATCATCCAACAAAAGAAAATGTGTATTTTCTAATCAATGGTAAGTTGCAAAAATTATATAAACTATTGAATGATATATTATTATATCTCATGATCTATATGAGATATGGTTATGATTTTTTAAATACATTTAATGTATACAATGTTGAAACAATCCATATGGATGGATTTTATCAACATACTCCATGTGTGCTATTTTAATGGCCGGTACACATAAGTTACATGTACCGGCCGGTACACACTTCCTAACCTCTCTCTCTCTCTCTCTCTCTCTCTATATATATATATATATATATATACTCAGGCTAGAATACACTCGAGTGTATTCAGAGCAGAATACACTTGAGTGTGAGCGTATTCGAAGCAGAATACACTCAAGTAGTTTTTCATGATGCCATATTTTTTCAAAAATATAACCGGTTGATCTTCTTAAACATCTTGTGAATAGGTCATACGCAAAATTTAAGAACATTTGGATATTTATAGGTCATGTTATAAAGACAGCAAAAATTATACATTTCAAATTAGTGTCGCGTGTCGATTTTGTTGCCCCTGGATGAGTGGCTTATAGTCATCCAAATGTGCTGAAAATTTGTATGTAGCCTAGTTATATATATATATATATATATATATATATATATATATATATAGGGTGTTCATTCATTGCCCGCGCGGGTAGCAAGGATTTTCGCTACCCTGCAGCCAAAAAAGTAACTCTCCTAGCTAAGAAAGTAACTCTGATGTAAAAAAAGTAACTATGGTGTCAAAAAAGTATCTCTGCTGACCAAAAAAGTAACTCTGTACAAAATATACATCAGATATATATAAGGATGGGTTTTTTGATTTTGGAGGGGCAAATGATATTATTTTTTGCTCAAATTTTTTGGAGATCTAGACAAAATAGTCCTCTACAATTTCGAATTTTTTTTGATAAAAAGTGATCGGAAGGGTGGGCGGGTAGTTACCCGCGCAGGCAATAAAGATGGGCCCATATATATATATATATATATATATATTCCAACTTCACTGCCCGCACGAGTAGTATTCATTAGTTACCTGTGTGATTAAATTAACCTGGTATTTATGTTTCCTACCACCATGCCTATTCTCCGTGACAATGTATGTTCATTGCATCTGCTATATCTTACACTTCTCGTACTTCTCCGACTGGCCATATTCATGTAGCTAGCTTCCAATCATGTTAGTGCTAGTTGTGAGGCACCGTCCCAGTAGTTGACGAACGATATGTAAATGAAAAATAAAGGAACAATAGATAGACAAATTGCCATTACGTGCATGCAAAATCATCTGGTAACAATGCACTTACAAGCCATCTTTGAATATTGAATTCGTACAATAAGAAACATTGATTTATTTACCTCAACAACTAGAATTGAAGATTATTTATTTTGCCTCCTAAAAAATAGAATTATCCTTTTTAGCATATTATGATTTCTATAAGTATATTACAAAGTATCCACTATCTTTACAATTCATTCCTTTATATTACAATATATCCTACCATATTACAATTGATTCATGTATAACAAACTTCATAAATTTGCTAGTATTTTCAATCAAATTGTTTACAATAGGTATACTGTATATGAATGTGAATCATTGTTCATTCTTTGTATTAAATATAATAACGACGAGGAGACCATCAAACACTTTAAATGCAACAATTCTTTAATTTAACAATACAGTTGGGGTCGTTCTATTTTCTTTTGAATATGGATACTCATATTGTAATAAGCAAGTTCCATTTGTAATATGGACAGTTACATTGTAATAGGCAAGAGTCAACCGTAGTGTAGGTGAGTTTGTGATATGGATAGTCATATTGTAATAAGCAAGTGCCATCTATAATATGGATAGTCACATTGTAATAGGCAAAAGAAAACCATAATGTAAGTGATAGTTTTGTAATATGGATAGTCATATTGTAATAAGCAAGTGTCATATGTAATATAGACAGTCACATTATAATAGGCAAGAGCCAACCGTAATGTAGGTGACTGTTTTATAATATGGATACTCATATTATAATAAGCAAGTGTCATCAGTAATATGGATAGTCACATTGTAATAGACAAGAACCAACCGTAATGTAGGTGACCATTTTTAATATGGATAGTCATATTGTAAAAAGCAAGTGTCATCTATAATATGTGCAATCATATTGTAATAGGCAAGAGCCAACTGTAATGTAGGTGACAATTTTGTAATATGGATATGCATATTGTAATAATCAAGTATTATATGTAATATAGACAATCACATTGTAATAGGCAAGAGCCACCCGTAATGTAAGTGACAGTTTTGTAATATGGATATTCATATTGTAATAAGCAAGTGCCATCTATAATATGGACAGTTACATTTGTAATAGGCAAGAGTCAACCATAATGTAGGTGACCATTTGTAATGTGGATAGTCATATTGTAATAAGCAAGTGTCATCTGTAATATGTACAATCATATTGTAATAGGCAAGAGCCACCTGTAATGTAGGTGACAATTTTGTAATATGGATATTCATATTGTAATAAACAAGTGTCATTTGTAATATGGATAGTCATATTGTAATAGGCAAGAGCCAACCGTAATGTAGGTGACAATTTGTAATATGGATAATCATATTATAATAAACTTAATATGTGAACGCCTCTCCTAACCCGACAAGGAAACTACAATACAAGTGTGCATTCCTTTCCTAGCAATTGCATACGATGTAGATAAATTCTTTCATTCTCACATTTAGTCAAACACTTTCTGTGCATTCCCATGGAATATGAAAACTTGGAATTTCTCATTTATGGTAGCCTAACCAATCATTCAAGAAAAAAATAAGAAGAGGGAACACCTTTGTAAAATATTTAATTTTAGAACCACTCTTCCCCTTCTTCATGTTCCTACATATACACAAATTATAGTAGAAATTATGCACTAGATTGCAGACACACAATAGATCCCCCTATCTGCAACTTTGATATGTAGATCCCCCTGTCTACAACATTGCTCGTTACGGTCGGCATTGTTGTCATGATCCCACTGGAGTAGCAGTTTTTGTTCCTGATGAGTGGTCCATCTGATACTAGAAATGTGTGATGAATCAACAAAATGTGTATAGTGGACAGATTATGACCAGATTGAAAAACGTGCAAGACTAACACCATGGCATTTGCAGGGAAGAATATCAAGATTACCAGCCACTTTGAACCCAAAAAGAAACTGACGCTTCCGATGCTTCCACTGTTAACCTATCCAGGAAAAGAGGTGAACTAATTACATAGGTCAGAGGGTCGGGTCTAATGGGATCAACCACGAAGGTGTCAAATGGGAAGAGAAGGTTGTATGGTGTGTTTGCTGAATCAAAGATGGAGCGAGGGAAGAGTTTGCGAGTGAAGCACTGGATAATTTCCGTCAGGAGTTAGTCCCGAGCGTGCACGGGTAACAAAACAGAACTAACCGATAACAAATAAGTAGCCACATATATATATATATATATATATATATATGTATATATATTAGATTAAGAGAGAAAGATTTCTCCCCCCTCTCCCATAACCCGTGACGGAGTGCGGACGCCCGGGAGGGTGGTAAATCAAGAGATGCTTCTCCATGTGGTTTCGAACTCGGGTCCCTTCATTGGGGACCAGCGGAATTCACCAATCGGGCTATTCCCTTGCCGACTATATATATATATATATATATATATATATATATATATATATATATATATATATATATATAAGTGTGAATTCATTGCCCGTGCGGGTAGCTACCCGCCCCAGATTTCGTTAAATTTTCTCGAGTTTTTTTACTTTATACATGTAAATGGTTACGTTACCTTCCAAATCTGTTACTTTACATCCATAAATAGTTACATTTGTAACGATCTGGGGTTATATTTTTGTTCCAGAATTTTTACTGTGTATTCTACCTGATTTTATTTTTTCAGTTGAATAGTTACTTTGTGTCAATATAGTTACTTTTTTATCCAAAGGGTTACTTTTCTTACCAAATAGTTACTTTTTAGGCAACATAGGCAGTGAAGTTTAGGTTACCCGTCTGGGTATTAAAGATAAACCTTATATATATAAAAATATAAATAAATATATAAATATATATATATATATATATATATATATATATATATATATATATATATATATATAAATGGGTGGGTAACTAATGTTAAGTTACACGTGCATCCTAAAAGGTAACCATTTGGTCAGAAAAATAAGTATCTAGACAAAACAATCACTATTTTGTTAAAAAAATTAACTATTTTGTTGAAAAGGTAAAACTAGCAATATTTACAGTATTTTTTTGGGAAAAAAGATGTAATGGTACATCTATAACAATTCTAACTACTATGCATGCAACATAACTATTTAGAAGGTAATATATCCATGTACATGCATATTCTAAAAAATTACAAAAGAAGTAACTATTTCTAGAGTCGGTAGTTAGCTGCATGGATATTACAAACACCCCCTCCACACACACATACACACACACACTCACACACACATATATACATATTTATATACATATATATATAGTTAGCCGCATGGATATTACAAACACCCCCTCCACACACACACTCACACACACATACACATACATATATATATGTGTGTATATATATATATACATACATATATATATATATATATATATATATATATATATATATATATATATATATATATATATATATATATATATATCAGAATGTGGTAAATTTTATTCCGAATCATCCTCTTTCAAATATGAAAAGAGAATCAATTATATTGTAGTCCAACACTACAAAACTCACACCCTGATTTGAACCTTTCTATCTATACATTTAATCTACTTTTTATGACTTTACAAATTTTTTCCACTAAGCTATCCTTATCCCTCTTCATGTTATTGTGCTTCTTGTTATTTCTTTCCTTCTAGGTGTAGAAGTATATCACAGATAGAATAAGTAGCATCTTCTTCTTCTGTGTTCCCGAGTCCTTTCCCAGTTTGAATATCATGTCTTTAGCTTCAGTGAGCTTGCAAGTTTTGAAATGCAGGGCCTCACAAACCAACCTCCAGGTGCTAACAGTAAACCTGCATTCTTGAATGAAATGGGCCTGGGATTCCTGGTGCTCTTCACATAGGTAGCAAGTCGTGGGAGACTCAACATACCAGGTATGGAATTTGTCAAGGGTAGGAAGTGAGTTATTAGCAGCTCGATAGAGACACAAGCTCCACTTAGGAACTTCATAGCGGGTCTAAAGGTATTTAGTACCCTTTGTGTCAGTAGTTTTTGATTGTATTAAGTCCCAGGGATTGATCATATCATTTAGGAGCCACTGGCCATCACGATGAGGAGAGAAGGCATGTTTAATGCTTTTCCAAATCACGGTCATCCTGTTGATGACCCTGGAATATCCTTACCGAGTGTTAGGTTCAAAATCAAGACCATTGGGATATCTTTGCCACATCCATTTGCTCCAGACTGAGCTTTTACATTGAAAATTGATGATTCTTCTGATAGTACTCCAGTCGACAATGACTCCAGGAGATTTGAGACCTAATCCACCTTCATCCTTAGGCAAGGCAAGATGAGAATACTTCATAGAGTGGGTTGATCCAGACCATATGAAGTTGGAAAGAGTCATCTCTATCCTGTCAAGGATTGTGTGAGGGATTTCTCCCTATTGGACCCAGAATTGTAGGAGGCCTTCCACTGGAGAGGAGATGAGTGTGACACGTCCGACCATGGAGAAACATGATATGGTGAGAGGATAAAGAGGCATTCAAATAACTATGAAGTTATAACTTATTTTATCCAACCTTATGGATGGGAAGAACGTCATTTCATTTACCTTCATACAAAACATCATTGTGATCATATAATATTTACATATTCATATGCACAATATACACATTTTACATATAGCAATTAGTCTGAAACTTAATAATGACTGTTGAAAAGTATTGTCTTGTTGTGCATGCAATACAAGTCTTGTAAGGAGTGGGACATGAGAGGGGATGCACTCACTTACTAAATGAAATAAAAAGGAAACATCCCATATATCAAAACTACTAGAATTTTTTTGCAAAAGGAATGATAACCAATTTATTCAAAATGTATAAATCATGAATCTAAATGTAGAAGCAGAATACAAAATATCTAACTATTACCAAACATGATATTGTCACTATCCTTGACCACATAGGGTGAAACATATGAAAATTAACTATACTAAATGATCAACAGACGATCATTAACCACCTCAAGAAAGTCTCCCAAATGGTTGAGCTATACTTGATGAGTTCCTGGTCTAACTTTGTTTTCTTCTCCTTGACATACACCTAGGGTTGAAAGCATGCCCCAATAAGAGGAGAAAAGTAGATACATCGGAAAAATGTTGGTACGTGCATACTAAATCGAATATTGAGCAATATGAGCAATAAAGGAAATCAAATAAACAAGAAATCCCAAAAAAAAATGAAAAGACTACCTGATTGGGCATAAACATATATAAATTTTAAAACCAGATTAATAAGAGGATTACTTTCCATGAAATAAAATATAAAGTTAATCCACAAAAGCACATATACATATTTCTGAGCAAAAAACTCATCACAATAATAACAACCTAAATGCATGTGAGATAAGCATAGTACTAGAACAATATAAATAATAATAGTTGCCAAGGCTCACAACCTTGAAACCTAATGGAGTATGGCACACAACCATCTCCCCAATATATATAAAAGTGAGAACACAACTCATGTATGAGGAACACAACCTCCATCCCAAAAAATATAACATGGGCACACAACCCAAAAACTAAAGTAATTACACTACTCTAGGGATACTAAATCACAAGGCATGCAAAATATAAAGGCAAGTATAAAGTTTAGTCTTTTAAAGAATAGATAAGTTTCCATCATAAAAATGGCCAAAATAAATATCAACCACATAAGTGGGAACAATTAGGATTTCATGAAGAATAAAAGTACAAGTTAGTGTCAAAAGAAGGTCCATCATGTTGAAGTGAGAGTTACACATTATCCATATTTTGGTAATGACTTAACCATTCCATTCATATGTATCTAATATGTCTACTTGAGATTGATATTAGGCATTAAGTACATGAAAATGATTGATTCAATCAAGCCCTATCTTGACCAAGTTCAAGTTAAAAGCAATGCAAATGCTCTTTTGTGGAAAACACCCTAAAACCCTTAGGATGACTTTTTGTAATCATTTGTATTGATGTAATGACTTGTAACTAAGATGGGAAAAAATCATGAGCCCTTAATTCTAACATTTAATCACTCTAATGACATTTTCCAAAATTCATTATAGGGTGTTTTTTGGTCAAGTTTCTCATGTGACAAACTCGAGTGATCCCCTTGATGCATTTTAATAATGTCCAGGTTCAGTCGAGTTTCCTATACACAGAACTCGGTTGATTCATGTATTGGACAAAATTAAATTTAAGCGATCGGCTGAGTTTCATCTAGGATAAACTTGACCTATGATTCAAATTTTCTTTTTCATATAGTACAACTGATTGAGTTACCTTTATTAAAACTTGATCGAATGCACTGTACGAAGAATATAGAAAAAGTGATTCTAACTGTTGGAGTGTTGCAAAACTCAAAATGATATATGTTGTAACACCCCAAATAGCTAGAAAATATAAATAGGACCTCTTGGAGTTCATTCCAAGGTTGCTCCTTCATGCTATTCAAGCTCCTAGCTATAGATGAGTGCATCCAGTCCACTTGAGCCCCTTTTTATCTCTTGTTTGTAAATCTAAACGTCCATATGAGTGAGATAGGATCTGTGTGAGAGAGCTACTTTATTGTATGCTTGTATTTCTCTCAAAGCTTCCCTTTCACCAATCCCTTTCTTCAAGATCAAGTTGGTGAAAGCTTCTCCAAGTGAAGGAGAAAGTGCAAAGCTTCTTCAAGGTTGAAGAACAAGGTGCTAAAGCTTCTTCGAGTGGAGGGAGAAGGAAAAAGTAGAAGATCCACGAGGATAGTGGGTAAATCCTTAAGGCCTAAGACTTATTGTAGAAGTAGTTCACATTGGCGAAGGTCTCTAGCTAGCTACAAGAGTGGGTAAGTCCTTGGAGGTAGAAGATTCTTTCTCAAGGATAGGTAAGCCCTTTGTGTAAGGTTTATTGTATCCTTTTGTTCCTTGAAAAGGAGACTGGGTATCCTTGTCCCAAGAAAAGGATGGTCATCTTGTATGTCTTATAATGGAATATAAGTATACATGGGTTGCAAAATCCTAGAGCTTGACCTCTATAGGTAGTGGACCGACTTTCTCCTAGTTTGAAGATTGGAACCACTCTACATATTTTTATTGTGATTGTTCAATCTCTCTCATCCTTACTATGTATGCTTAGTTGCACTACAAATTCTATATTTGCAAATCCCATATCTTTTAGTAACTTGAAGGTCTAATGAATTGTGTGTGAGTATTTTTAGCTCTATTCACCCCCTCTAGAGCCCATTGATCCAACAAGTGGTATCAAAGCCACAGTCTTATCCAACAAGATCTCCTATGAGACAAGAATATTTAGGTCTCTCAACTTGGAAGGTGGTTTCTCCACGAGACCCTCAATTTTTGACTGCACAAACTACATCTATTGGAAGAGATGAATATAGTTCTACCTTCAAGGGATGAGATACGACATGTGGAAAGCTTTCATCATTCCCTACAAGGAGACAATAGAGACATAGCTACTTCAGATGACGCTACACTCAAGAAGGAACAACTTAATGCAAATGCTATAAGCATCATCTAAGTAGCCCTCACTCCCTTCAAGTTCAATAAGATATCCTATTGGGACACAACCTATGAGATGTGGAACAAGTTGTAAATCACCTATGAAGGCACACATCAAGTGAAGGATTCTAAGATCTACATGATCAAGGGTCTCCTTGAAAACTTCAAGATGGGCAAGAAGGAAAAAGTGGCAGAGATGTACACAACGCTCAACACCATCATCAATAGTGTTGATTCTTGAGCCACACCATGGATAGAGGGACCATAAACTACAAGATTATAAGGTCTCTTTTCATGATATGGGAATCCAAAGTGACTTCCATTGAAGAATTTAGAAGCCTTGGTGACATAGCCACCGAATAGCTCATTGGAAACCTTTAAGCTGATGAGCTAAGACTTGACAAGCAAGAAGAAGATGAAAAGCAATAAGAGTAGGAATCAAATAAGATCAAAGACAATGCTTTCAAAGCTCAAGTTAGGGAATGATTCTCCAGCAACAACTTCCTTTCCAGTCCTCTCTCCCCTCCTCAAGTGAAGATGAAGCTCTCAGTGACCATGAAGCAAACTACTCCAAGGGCAAGCATTTCAACGGAAAGTATTCCTCCTCCTCTACTCCTAGATGCTATGAATGTGGTCAAAATGGGCATTACAAGAATGATTTCCCAAATGCAAAGAAGTCATATAACATTCCTAGATTATCACCTTCTCAAAATCCCATGGAGATGAGAAGACAAAATCCAAAAATGTTAGACAATCATTTCAGAGAGCGATGCAGAAGCGACATACACATACATGAACGTACAACAATAGACATACACCATAACATTCTCAACATTCAATATGTACTTTACAAATGAATTATTACAACTTACATTTACAAAATTAAATAGAGGATTTTACAAGTCATGCACGTGTATGCTAACATTATCTAAACATAATAAGTACAACCTGTACAACTGCTCACTTTCCGTCTTTTCTCTCATGCTAACTCTGAACCTAAAACATACATGAAACAACGAATCAACACACAAGGTGTTGTGTACGTGGGTAGAAAGATACATACTAATATTCTTGAATAATTGGAAATAACTTGAGAAAGAAAGAGTAAAATAAAATATTGTTTAAAGTGATAATCAGGTAAACACATATTTTTAGATGTCTTTTGATGCGTTTACACTACTAAGTGGTGTCACACTTCATTTTTCCCAGCCCCTTGGGCTATGGAGACCGAGTGCCGACCTTATATTTAAAGGGGGGAGAGAGAGATGTCACACTTCATTTTTCCTTGCCCCTTGGGCTATGGGGACCGAGTGCTGACCTTATATTTAGAGGAAGAGAGAGAGAGGGTTGAGAGAGAGAGAGCATATATCCACTTAGTAGCTACAAACCATCTATATTCTTTGATGTTCTTATTGACATGGCAAATATACTTTAATCATAGTACATCCAAGCAATATTCTCAAATAAAGACAAGCAATACAACATAGTTATTGCACACAAGAAAACTAGTCATATACTTAGATAAAGCCCACATACCTAAATTCAGAGATTCCTATCTTATCCTTGATCACATAGTAGTATGGTCATCACCTGATTAATAACAATTAATCATCATTAATACATGGTTCATATATATTCTTGATATTTGAGATCCAAATTAGGGTCTTGGTCAAACCTAAGTCCATGTGATGTTAGGATGGTGTCTAGTATTTTTAGTTGGATCTATATGTCATTATTAGAGTCTAGTACGCATTTCATATTTTTCAGAGGCTTTTACTATTTTATAAAATTAATATGAGACCAAAAGCATCTAATCAGATTTAGTAAGAAGATACATTGTACTTTGGCATAATAATCAGATCAGAGGCCGTATTTAGTATCAATACAACATTACAGTTAATATCCACTATATTCTAATTATACTATTTAAATCATGTTAAAAGAAGCATCATCTTGTAAATAGAAACTCAACAATAATACTGCTTAAAAGGTTTGATCTATGGGTCTCATAATATACTAGACATTTTTCAGAGTCCAGGGATATTTTTGGGGAATTTATTGTCCAAGGGAGCTATTTATAATGTATTTTCTAAGATGAGGTCATTTTCTAGAAATTAACAATATATTTACCTTTATATTTGTGTGGCAATCGGATCTTCAAGTGGATCCACATAGGCCTCGACCCTCTAACCCCTTTCTCCTCTCCTTCATCGCAATTCAACGTGACTCCCTTAATGACAGTGCTTTGCCCGCTTGCCTCCAGGTTCCTAGCACCGCTGCGACAGTGGCTGAAACTCTAACAGGGCTCCAAGCCTAGTCCTTGCTTCTTCTCTCTGTGTGAGATTCTCTTCTCTATATATGTGAGCACCACCTTCGGCATCCTGCTCCTACATGGATTAGGTTGGTGGTGACACTTCCTCTCCCTCACCCCTGCGTCCTCTGATCCCTGTGTGCGTGAGAGACGTCACCTCTGGGAGGACTCCGATGTGGCCATGGACCAGTTTTGATGCTTCACGACCTTCCAAGTTGGGTGCCGCTTGCACCGGGAGACACGTATGTGCCTTTTCCTCCTACTTCATCCATTCTATGTGATCTGACACTGCACGATCTCAGGCATCGCCACTTTGTTGAAGTCTCTGACAACACCCATAGTTTGTTCCTCTATTCGTAGACTCTTGATGTCACCTCTAGCTTTGGCTAGCGCAGCTTCGGTTCCCTCCCTTCCTACTTTTCTTCTATATCAGCACCGCCTTGACTTCCTAGGCTCTGTTGAGAGGAATGTGGATGAGCAGGACTTCAAAGCTCTACCACCCAGTATTGTGAGGCCAATGCTATGATGTGCGGCGCTGGCGTGATGGTGCAGTAGATCCAGTCCTTGCTCCTCCTTCTTCTTGGAAGAGGCGATCATGTCAGAAACCTCTGAGATATGAATCTCCCTCAATCCCTCGACGGTGAGAGACCCAATGGATCTACAGTTGCATACGATGAGAAGAAGGAAAGGAATGATCTCGGCAGCTCCATCCTAGACTCTAAGGATCCAAGTCCACCATACATCCTTCGCACACCATATCTGTAGTCCAGAATGTCATGAAAAAGGCTCCTAAAGAATATGTTGATCTTCACAAAGTTGAAGTTGAAGAAGTTATGCATTAATCCTAGAACCAGACTCCTTATTCACCTAAGACATCCTCAAGCACTTCGTCTAATCCTTTCTGACACCGATTGGGGGGAGGAGGGTTAGGAGAAATAGAAAGGAGGAAGAGGTCAAGGTTGTTAACCCTCACATGACTTCCATTATCTCAAGCTAGGAGTCAATGAACTGCATCCCCCCCCTCAAATCTTTCGGATCTGGAGAGTACTGTGAACAACATCCAGTGTGAAATATGTGGCGATCGATGTTGCCTCCTCCACAGAAAATGGAGGTGCGGGGGATAAAGTCTCAATTCTCCTATTAGCATAGGGGACACTCAAGATTGGGCCACATTTCTTGGCTTTGGGATGCACCCAAGCAAAGGATAATAAGCCAGTGTGACACCAAAATTATCACAACTTAGGTACTTAATTAATAAAGAACAAAGTTCGACAATGTAGGTATCATCAAATGTATTCAATTTCTCATAAGTACATCTCTTTATGGAAATCACCGATCATCCTGGAATTTGGGGCATTTCCCTTACACTGTATATTTTCTCATCCATAAAAGCTTGAGACTATAACTCTATTATTTGATCATGTAAATGAAATCTTTAAATAGCCTTAGGAATATGTGTAGGAATCTTAAATTAAATTCTATTAATAATCGAGTCTCAGTTAAACAAGTCCATGAATACTCATGTGATCCTAAAACACCTTTGAATTCATCATTGACCACATGATACCTCAACGTCCAACAATGATTCATATTACTCAAGGTACTCCTTCAAATACTATATCAAATATCAAACTCCTACAATCAGGGTCATCACATTCACCCCACCTTATATGGAATTTCGTCCTTGAAATTCAACTAATGTCATACTTAAGGTGAAATATATAGGTTCAACCTCATACATGTCACTGTTTCTAGATTCCAGTGTTCTCATACTTCTGGATGTACCCTAAGCTCTCATCTTAGGATTTTAAGCATCTAGGGTATACCCACCCCAACTTATATAGGTTGAAGCATAACATTTTTTGTTTTAATATGAAATGAAACATCACTTAATGTCTTAGTCATAACATGATACTTGTATATCTTAGGGTTTACATCCTCATAGTCCCTTAAGGATAAGGGTTTTGTTCATATATATGAAGTTAATAAGGTACTACTTAAGGATTCATGCTTCACCCTATCAATCATATGGTGATGTCAAGTTTCATGCCATCATTTATCAGAATTATCAGGCTTAACAACTCTAGGGTGGTTTATGATCAACATCATACTAGTATTTCATCACATAAGAAGGGCATACTTAACATTCTTGAAAATTAGGGTTTCATCCATTATGAGATTTCCCATCAAACTATAATCTGTGTTAGAAAATTTGAGGTTAAGAACTTTATTTTGTGATCACATAAGCTAAGATCCAAAGATATCTTAATTTCAAGATCATGATTTCAAACTTGTATCTTTCATGTTTAATATAAAGGGAGAGAGAATATTCTAAGTCAATTTTTATCATGATTTCAAACTTAGATATTTCATGTATGATATAGGAAGGGAATATAGAATAGGTCAAGCTTATATGAGTGACTCTTCATACATAATTCATCTTTATAGCTCAAGTGAGGTTTCTAGCATCATATTAAGAAATAGGAGTGAAAGGAACCACATTTATGAGTATATTATGCACAAGGCATTTTCCTCTCAAAACTAGAGTTCATATATCACCTCACTTGCAACTAATGATGAGATTCAAAACATATGTCACTCAAACTAGGACCTAAATCAATCAAAAGGAATGACTTTCTCATTATTAGTCATCTACCCATCATTTCTTTTACCCAACTCTCACATCTAGAATTTAGATCAAATGTCTGAATCATACATAAGGACTCAACTCATCTACTCAGGAGTAACCCAACTTAGGACACATCATTCACATATATCTAATAATTTTCATATATTGTGGGGTAGGTCCTATGACCCTCTCCCTGTGGGTCTCACTCTCCGTAGAGTTCACCACATATCTTGTCTTAACACTGGAGGTCATCCTCTATAAAAGAGCTTGAGGCTCATGCATATTCAACCTTATCTTAACCTAACTCATTGTATGTAAAAAGAGAGTATGTACTTCCATTATCTAGACTTATCTTAGAATCTCAGAAATTGTATTCAACTCATATACAACTTAATTCTTTATAAGGAAACTTATACCATTAAGATAAAACTTAGATAAGATTACACATGCTTATTTCATATATAAATCAATCATTGACTCTAATTGTCACATATTCAATAAGGCTCTAGACTTCTAATCTAGACTACTCTCTCTTCTAGACTGATGTCACGCCCTTTCACTTAGGTTGCATGAACACTAACTACTCTCCAATGTGAGGGACACATTTTATATTTACATATATTTAATAAAATATTATATAGTTTTTCTCTGAGAAAAAAGATGTCAGAGAAAACTGCTGAGGCTCGAGCCGATTGGATAACAAAACCAAATCAAAAAAATCAAGTGTCCCAGACACAGTAGATAGTCTGGTGCCATGTAACCTAGTGAAATGGTGAGAACATGATGTAGACTAGTGTAGCTACCCAATACATATGAGCTCTATATGGAAAGTGTTTCAGACACTTGTCTAAACCTAGTTCTCGAACATCTAGGTTATAACCTAGAGGCTAAGTCAAACCTTATTCCTATATAACAACTTACTAAGTTTCTAAGGTTTCAAGTGAAATGTTCAATTTATTTTTATGTTTCATGGTGAGAAATTGCTAGGTGTTGCTATTGTTCATGCTCTGATGCCAATTGTAACGTCCCTGGATTTTCACCTTCTCAAAACCCCATGGAGATGAGAAGACCAAATCCAAAAACGTTAGACAATCGTTTCAGAGAGTGATGCAGAAGTGACTTACGCATACATGAATGTATGACAATAGACATACACCATAAAATTCTCAACATTCAATATGTACTTTACAAATGAATTATTATGACTTACATTTACAAATTAAATAGAGGATTTTACAAGTCTATGTACGTGTATGCTAACATGATCTAAACACAATAAGTACAACATGTACAACTGCTCACTTCCTGTCTTTCTCCCATGCTAGCTCTGAACCTAAAACATACATGAAACAACGAATCAACACACAAGGTGTTGTGTATGTGGGTAGAAAGATACATACTAATATGCTTGCATAATTGGAAATAACTTGAGAAAGAAAGAGTAAAAGAAAACATTGTTTAAAGCGATAATAAGGTAAACACATATTCTTAGATGTATTTTGATGCGCTTGTACTATTAAGTGTTGTCGCAATTCATTTTTCCCCGCCCCTTGGGATATGGGGACCGAGTGCAGACCTTATATTTAGAGGAGAGAGAGAGAGATGTCGCACTTCATTTTTCCCCACCCCTTGGGCTATGGGGACCGAGTGTCGACCTTATATTTAGAGGAAGAGAGAGAGGATTGAGAGAGAGCATATATCCACTTAGTAGCTACAAATGATCTATATTCTTTGATGTTCTTATTGACATGGCGAAGATACTTTAATCATAGTACATCCAAAAAATATTCTCAAATAAAGACAAGCAATACAACATAGCTATTGCACACAAGAAAACGAGTCATATACTTAGATAAAGCCCACGTACATGAGTTTAGAGATTCCTATTGTATCCTGGATCACATAGTAGTCTGGTCATCACCTGATTACTAACAATTAATCATCATCAATACATTGTTCATATATATTCTTAATATTTGAGGTCCAAATTAGGGTCTTAGTCAAACCTAGGTCCATGTGATGTTAGGATGGTGTCTAGTATTTTTAGTTTGATCTATATGTCATTATTAGAGTCTAGTACGAATTTCATATTTTTCTAAGGCTTTTACTATTTTCTAAAATTAATATGAGACCAAAAGCATCTAATCAGATTTAGTAAGAAGATACACTGTACTTTGGCATAATAATCAGATCAGAGGCCGTATTTAGTATCAATACAACATTACAGTTAATATCCACTATATTCTAATTATACTATTTAAATCATGTTAAAATAAGCATCATCTTGTAAATAGAAATTCAACAATAATACTGCTTCAAAGGTCTAATATATGGGTCTCATAATATACTAGACATTTTTCGGAGTCCAGGGATATTTTTGGGGAATTTTCTAGGCCAAGGGAGCTATTTATAATGTATTTTCTAAGATGAGGTCATTTTCTAGAAATTCACAAAATATTTACCATTATATTTGTGTGGCAGTCCGATCTTCAAGTGGATCCACATAGGCCTCGAACCACTAACCCCTTTCTCCTCTCCTTCATCGCAATTCAACGTGACTCCTATAATGGCAGCGCTTTGCCTACTTGCCTCCAGGTTCCCAGCACCGCTGCGACAGTGGCTAAAACTCTGGTAGGGCTCCAAGCCTAGTCCTTCCTTCTTCTCTCTATGTGAGAGTCTCTTCTCTGTATACATGAGCGCTGCCACCGACATCCTGCTCCTACATGGATTAGGTTGGTGGAGACACTTCCTCTCCCTCACCCCCGCATCTTCCGGTCCCTGCGTGCGTGAGAGCTGTCGCCTCTGGGAGGACTTCGGCGTGGCCATGGACCAGTTTTGATGCTTCACGACCTTCCAAGTTGGGTGCTGCTTGCACTGGGAGACGCCGACGTGCCTTTTCCTCCTACTTCATCCATTCTATGCGATCCGACGCTCCACGATCTCAGGCATCACTGCTTTTGTGAAGTCTCTGACAGTGCCCATAGTTTGTTCCTCTATTCATAGACTGTTGATGTCGCCTCTAGCTTCGGGCTAGCACAACTTTGGTTCCCTCCCTTCCTACTATTCTTCTATATCGACACCGCCTTGACTTCCCATGATCTGTTGAGAGGAACATGGATGAGCAGGACTTCAAAGCACTGCCACCCAATCTTGTGAGGCCTCTACTGTGATGTCTGGCGCTGGCGTGATGGTGCAGTAGATCCAGTCCTTGCTCCTCCTTCTTCTTGGCAGAGGTGATCATGTCAGAACCCTCCAAGATATGAATCTCCCTCAATCCCTCGGTGGTGAGAGACCCAACGGATCTGCAGTTGCAGATGATGAGAAGGACGAAAGGAATGATCTCAGTGGCTCCATCCTAGACTCTAAGGATCCAAGTCCACCATACATCCTTCACACACCATGTATGTGGTCCAGAATGTCATGAAGAAGGCTCCTAAAGATTATGTAGATCTTCACAAAGTTGAAGTTGAAGAAGTTATGCATTACTCCTGGAACCAGACTCCTTATTCATCCAAGACAGCCTCAAGCACTTCGTCTAATCCGTTCTGACACCGGTTGGGGGGAGGAGGGTTAGGAGAAATAGAAAGGAGGAAGAGGTTGAGTTTGTTAACCCTCACATGACTTCCATTATCTAAAGCTAGGAGTCAATGAACTGCCCCCCCATCTTTCAGATCTGGAAAGTACTGTGAACAACCGCCAGTGTGAAATATGTGGCGATTGATGTTGCCTCCTCAACAGAAAATGGAGGTATGGGGGACAAGGTATCAATTCTCCTATTAGAATAGGGGACACTCAAGATTGGTCCACGTTTCTTGGCTTTGGGCTGCACCCAAGCAAAGGATAATAATCTAGTGTGACACTAAAATTATCACAACTTAGGTACTTAATTAATAAAGAACAAAGTTTGACAATGTAGGTATCATCGAATGTATTCAATTTCTCATAAGTAAATCTCTTTATGGAAATCACCGATCATCTTGGAATTTGGGGCACCACCCTTACACTGTATATTTTCTCATCCATAAAAGCTTGAGACTAAAACTCTATTATTTGATCATGTAAATGAAATCTTTAAATAGCCTTAGGAATAGGTGCATGAATCTTAAATCAAATTCTATTAATCATCGAGTCTTAGTTAAACAAGTCCATGAATACTCATGTGATCCTAAAACACCTTAGAGTTCATCAATTGACCACATGATACCTCAACATCCAACAATGATTCATATTACTCAAGGTACTTCTTCAAATACTATATCAAATATCAAACTCCTACAATCGGGGTCATCACAAGTCCTACCATAAGGGAAACTACAAGAAGAAGGAGGACTACACGAAGGAAGGCTAGTACAAGAGGAAGGACAAGAAGAGAAAATATGCAGCCCATGTCACATGAGAGGAGTCATCTTCAAGTGATTCTTGATCCAATGAGGGAGAATGCCACCTTGCACTCATGTCCTCTACTTGTAAGGCCCCTAAACTTGCTTAATGAGTTGAATAAGCTTAATTACCATAATTTAATGCCTATAACCCTAATATAACCTTGTTATATTCTTTGAAATCATAAGACAATCTTAAGTTTCAAATTTGGTCCAATTTGAACACTGTTTGAGCAAGTTACGCAATTTTATGCACATTTTGGACTTTTCTGCAATTTACCCAATTGAGAGATTTTCTTTACAATTTATCACTTTAATTATGTTCCTTGGATATTTACTGATCATTCTTGAGCTTGTTGAGCCATGAGGCACCTATTTAAACCTTGGTTTGAAGGTGTTTTCTCCAAGGGTATTTTAGGGTTTTCCCCTTCACGGATGAGCTACCTTTAGTAGCTATCAACTAATGAATTATTTGATTGGCTGGGAAATTCGACAAAGGAAAGCTAAGAATGTCTATACACATGATGGGGGAGCTTCTTGTGTGTGTGCTTGTATATTCTTAATAAATTAAGGCCATGGACACTTGGATAGATACTAGAATTTCAACTTTTTCCTTTTCTTTATCTTAAAGTGTCATATAGTTATCCCCAAGCACCAAAACGAGCCATTTTCTCTCCACCACTTCCCTCCTTCTCCCAAAATCATTCTCCCTCTCTTCATATACGAATT
The DNA here is from genome assembly GCA_963693085.1 of Alisma plantago-aquatica. Lineage (NCBI taxonomy): Eukaryota > Viridiplantae > Streptophyta > Magnoliopsida > Alismatales > Alismataceae > Alisma > Alisma plantago-aquatica. The sequence goes on along the minus strand of OY856412.1, from coordinate 1,124,945,595 downwards.
TTTCTTCCCAAGGAAGAATAAAGTGGGGATCTTCTTGGAGAAAGGCTCTAAGGTTGAAATTGACTTCATTTTAGGGTTAAAAAAGCTTCCTTCTAGTGATCTTGACCTAAAAGTATAATAATTCCCTTCTTTCCTCCATTGATTCCTTTTTTATACTTCCTCCTATCTTCCTCCAGGTCGTAACCTTGCTGTTCCATGGTAGAATTTGCTCTAAAGCTCTAAAACCCTACCTTTCTTGCTCCTTATGCTTAGGGTTTGCTCATTTGATGAAGAAAGGAGCTAGATGGACGAATTCATAGCTTATTCTTGGATTTTATACCCTACCTGCTCAAGATTTCTTCTGTGTGGGGTTTAATATTCTTATTATAGGAAATTTTTATAACTTTCTCCACGTTTATTGCTTACTATAAGCTTTCTAGATCATGTTCTTGCTCGAAAATGATGATTCATGCACTAAAAAGCTATGCTTGACTTGGATTTTGATTTTTATAATGTTCCCTGTTCTAATTTCAGTTATATATGAACCTGTGATAATGTGTATGTTATTCCTAAGGTTTAATATGACTTGTATCATGTTTGTTTGACAACCTATGGTGCTAAGCACCTATCAAATAATGGCCAATTTTAGGGTTTTAAGCTGATTTCTTCTATAAACCATGACTCGATGATGATACCATTGCAACAACCCTTTGGTGTTGTCTTCATAACAACTTATGGTCGTGATCAAGGGTGTCAAATGATGGTGACAACCTATGGTCACCCTCCTTAGGTCAGGTTTTGGACCAATTAGAAGTTTAATGATCAACCATTAAGTACCCTACTGATGTTATCAATCAATGACGACATTAGCTTAATATTTGATGTTGATTAATGAATACAATGTTGATCTAACAACCTATGGTGATTTAATGGTCACTAATGATGGTGGATCAGGTCTCTAAAACCTATGTTGAGTCAATCATTGTAGTTGTAACATCAACTAATCCTTAGACCAATGGTTTCTTGGGTCACTTGATGCAATGGTCGGACCTATACTGTAATTGATGGTTTTAATATATGAACTTGACCCAATGGTCAAGATATAATGTTTATTCCTCCAATAAAGTTTAATGATGGATAATGTAATATGTTGGTCCTAATAATGTGATTTATATGGTTTCCTTTATATGATCAACTTAAGGAGCTTACCTGTTGACATTGGATAGCTTGTTTTAAATGAACAGTCGATTGTGGGTTTTACCCTACTTTCAATGGAACTTTTTGTGTTGTTAATAAAGGGATTCCTAGGGTTAGAAGTTGACTATTTCTAGAGAAAAAATCAAGGACTTCATATATGGCTTATCTAAGGTGTTTACTTATGTAAACAACCAATGGCCTTACCTTTTAAACATCCAATGGTTCTGGGTGACATTGTGGTATGGTGATACAGGTTGAATGATTATGGAACAAATGGAGGGTTACCCTTAACAAGGTAGTCTTACCTATTCACTCATATGAATAGAAGGGATGATAACCATATTGTGTTGATATGTAACCCTAAAGAGGTATAGCTTGTTATACCTAGCTTTATTATAACTAAATGATGGTAATTGGGTAAGAATAATCCTTGAATGATTAATACAATTATGGAGTACTCTCTTATTGTTGTTGAAGCCCTAGTATGCTATAACCTGATGGTTATACCTTGATTTATGTGTAGGTTCATACTTGAGAATAGTATGGAATTTGATAGTGATGCTTCACCTTATGCATCCATGATCCAATGGGGATGTCGTGAGTTAGGGTTTGGGTATAAGTGTTGATTAGTAACATTGATATAATTTATTATGTTGAACCTAACTCTAATGCAAATAGATAATGATGAGTATTCATGTTTAACATTCTTATATGATGGAATGATGGGGGAATAACCTCCTTAATATGATTATAACCTTGATATGTTAATTGGTGGTTCTCATAGCCACATGGTTGATACTTTCTTATGCTAAACATGTGCATTATGAATATGATGAGAGTTAATCATATCTAGATTCCTTTCATGTTGATGTAATAAAGGAATGTTCTTAATGTTAATATAACCCTACTATGATTGTTTATGAATATCTCCTAGCTCATTAATGCGATATTGTGTTGATCTGGTGTATTGTATGTAAGTGATGTTTTTGAGCCTTGTTATAAGGCATGCAAAGATAATGATGATCTTATAGGGAATAATATGATGGTCTTAATGAACTTTGGGCATGGTTGATCCCTAAATGAGGTGTAATCCTTTTATGTTGATAAGGGTTGATATCCTGTGATATTGTGAAAATGATTTATATCTTGTGATAGTATGATGACTAGTGTGGTCTCATGAGTAGCAAGTGAATAGTACCATGTGATGATGAGATGAGAAATTATGTTTCACACGTTTTATATCTTTTCAAAGTTGTGATATTTATATACTTTCTAGAAGTGAATTAGGGTTTGTATGTCCAATTGTTTGATGCAACCTTAATTCACCTAATTGGCATAACTAATCAAGTACAACTCTAATCATGTAGTGCCCTGTGCCATAGAGCCATCTTCAGTGTCAGAACTTGCTGGATGGTGAAATGAGTATTCCTAAGGGAAACTTGAAGCGCATACTTTTGAGTATGTGGGGGTGGCAGGTTAGGATATATCCTTATCATCCACAATACAGACTGTGGAGGTTGGCTATGGTCATGCCTCATACATCTAATGTGATTGAGAATGGCTGCAGTCATTTCTCGGTGATTATAACATGATGTGATTAGAGGACAATTGCAGTTGTACCTCAGTGATTGGGTTTGAATACCCTGGTTTCTAGTGTCGTGACCTGTACTAAGGTCAGCCTAATGGTTATCAACTTGACTATATGTCGCTGTGGTGGTAGCTTTGACTGATATGTCACTGCCTTTTTACTCATACTGACCGAGGGGAAGAGATCTTAGGATATCAACACTCCTAGATCTTGTACGAAACCGAATAGCCCTTCGCAGGGGTCAGTTGGACTTTGAATGGCACAATTCAAATTCCCTAGGGCATAATAAAAGATGTAATATAGTCGTGTTGCATATTTGTTTAGGGTTATACACAACGTTTCATATTGGATGATAACCCTTATTTGTTATCTTTACATAAAGATGATACTTAGTGCAATTAAGAGATAGTAGATATACTTATGTTGTGGATATTCTTAAGATTGTAGATGCTTACATACAGTAGCAATGATTATATTGTTAACTATACTGCTTCTGCTAATTATAATCATGATGCTAGCTATCTCTTGTTGTTAGTTATGTTTAGAATGCTAGCCATGATGAAAGTTATTATCTGCTCCTTATGTATTTTGATAATCATCAGTACTGCTGATCTCTTTTGTTATATCTTATTAATATTTCTTAACTATTTAATTACTTAAAAATGCTGTAATCAATAAACATTGTTGGAGGTTATATCTCTTGCTGGGACATGGGTCTCACCTTTGTGGTTCACCACATCTTTTTTTTGGGTAATCAAAAGTGATGAAAAAAACATGTGGCAGCAAAGAGGAGCTATAGTAATGAATCTTTGATAAAGTTTATTAGACGTCTAGTGTGTCCTAGAGTCATCCCTGTACTCTCAGGTCCGGACAGGAAAAGTTTGTATATGGTGTTTCAAATAAATTAGACTTTTATTAGCATATTAATGCTTATTTGTGTGGCATATATGATTATTGTTCTCCTATATATATATATGTTGTGGCTAAGACAATAGAACGATTTGTATCCAATTCTTGGCATAGTATGGATACAAGAAAGATGTTGAGCTCTTATGTAAATGTTTTTGAGTGGGTATTGATGTTGAAATTGATTTTAATTTACCCATATTTTTGGGTATGTGATTAATTAGTTATTGATTGTGTTTTATGTTTTGAGTAATCTCATTTAGTGTAATGAGTTCTCACACTACTAGTGAAGACATTGGTGAGATAAGTTTGCATGAGTTATCTAGAGAAACTCTCATTGATATGCTTAATGCTTCATGCTCTTCTCTTTATGAATGCAAATCTAAGAAGAAGAGGTTAGGAAAAATCATTGATGACTGTATGTTAAGCTTGATATCCATGATAAAAATGCAAAAAACCATCTTGATAGTATTGATTCTTTGCAAGGGAAGTTTCTTGATCTTGAGCTTCAATACAATGGATTTGAATTAGAGAATGGTATCTACCTTAAGAACATCAATAGGCTTAGGAGGAAGGTCAAGCCTGACTTGATGAGCTTGTTTTACTTAGAACTGAAAATGATGATCTTAAACATGCTTGAGATGCTATTAAAGATGAAAATAGGATTTATCTAGATAAGCTTATCATTCTTAGAATTGAAAATTCTAGATTTCTTGCTCAAGTTAATGACCTTTCTTCTAGATCTCTATTACCTAGTGATGAAGTAGCTAGCATTACTCTTGAGAGAGATTCCTATCATACTAAAGCCCTCTTTTGGAGGTCTACTTACTTCATGTACAAGTTGATCTTTCTAGTTTATCTTCTAATGTCATTACTCTTAGTGATGGTAATCACAACCTTAGAGCTTCCTTGCAGAATTTCCTCAAAGGGAAAAAGTCTCTCAATGAAGTACTAGATCACTCTACCAAACATAGTCATAAAAGTGGTTTGAGATATGAGGGAGCTCCAAAGAGAAAGAGAAAGGGAAACAATAAGAAAAAGAACAAGGGACCTCCTATATTCCATGGAGAGTCATCTGCCTTAAAGAACCATATAGTTTGTGTGCATTGTAAGAGTGATGACCATTATTCTACTTATTGTCATTATAGAGAGAACGAGGACCAACCCAAAGATGAAATGGGTCCCCAAGGTAACACCGAATCTCAAGGTTTGAATTGGGAATCGATATCTTCCTTTCTTTTAGGTAAAAGGAAAATGGATCGTTGATAGTGGTTTCTCAAAGAATATGATAGGTGAAATCAACCACGACAACCAATTCACAAAAAAGAAAGGAGGGTCGGTGACAAAAAAGATAAAGTGATAGGTGAGGGTTATGTAGGTGATTCACTATGAATCAAGAATGTTCTTCTTGTGGATGTCCATCATCATAATTTAATTAGTGTTAGTTAATTATATGATAATGTCTATCATGTTCTTTTTACCTCACTTGAATGCTTGCATCTGGATTCCCTCTCCTACAATGTTATATATAACAGAACTAGAAATGGTAATCTCTATGTTATTATTCTTGATTTTATTAAGCCTATTGTTGGTAGATGAATTCCCGTCAATTCTAGTGATATTTCTTTATGGCACCGTAGGCTTGGTAACATAAATATGCATCAATTGAAGAAGTTGAGCAAAAAGGACTTGGTTAAGGGACTTCCTAAATTGGATTTTGAGAAGGATGAGGAATGCCAAGCTTGTACCCAAGGAAATCAAACCAAATTATCCTATAAATCCAAAGGAGTCTTTAGTACCAAAAAAACTCTTAAACTTATTCATATTGATCTATTTGGACCAATGAGAACTCAATTTCTTCATGGTAGCAAGTATTGCTTCGTGATTGTCAATGACTTTTCTCGCTATGATTGGACCTTCTTCCTTGTTTAAAAGGTGATACACTCGATGTTTTCTTAGCTTTCTATAAATGAGTTGAAAATGAAGCTTCTTTTTGGATCATCTCTATCCATAGTGGCCATGGGGGAGAATTTGAAAATGGCTTGTTTGAACAATTTTGTGATGAATGTAGGTATGCATATAACTTTTCTTCACTTCGAAGACCTCAACAAAATGGGGTTGTAGAGACAAAGAATAGGTCGCTACAAGAAATGGCTAAGACTGTGCTTCTTGAGTATGATACTCCAAAGAATTTTTGGGTTGAAGTCGTTAGCAATTCATGTTTTGTGCAAAATTGGGTTTTCACTCATCCATCTATAAAGAAAACCCCCTGTGAGTTATGGCATGGTAGAAAGCCTTCCATTGATCTCTTTCATGTTTTTGATTGTCCTTGTTTTGTTTTGAACACCAAGGGTTCTCTCAAAAAGTTTGATGTGAAATCATGCAAGGCTTCCCTTCTTGGCTATAACACTACTAGAAAGGCTTATAGAGTGCTTAACATTGAACTGTCTAAAATAGAAGAATCTGCCAATGTTAAATTTATTAAGACTAACCCCTCTATTTCCAATAATATTGTTAATGATGATGTTGTATATGAGGTGATCCCTCACTTGAAAGAGCTCAAAATTTTTGATAAAGGAAAAGAAGTGTTAGTTGATGAAGAAGAAAATAAGGATCCAACTATCCACTTTGTAAAGTGTGAGACCCCTAACCTTGCTTAAAGTGTTGAACAAGCTCAATTATCATAATTTAATTCTTATAACACTAATATAACCTTTTGATATGATTTGAAATAATAATACAAGCTTAAGTTTCAAATTTGGTCCAATTTGGACACTGTATGAGCAAGTTATGCAATTTTATGTATATTTTGGACTTTTCTACAATTTACCCAATTGAGAGGTTTTCTTTGAAATTTATCACTTTGATTATGTTCCTTGGATATTATCTCATCATTATTGAGCTTTTTGAGCCACAAGGATCCTATTTAAACCTTGTTTTGAAGGCATTTTCCTTAAGGGTATTTTAGGGTTTACCCCTTCATGGATGAGCTACCTTTAGTAGCTATCAACTAAAAAATTATTGGATTGGCTTCAAAATTCGAAAAAGGAAATCTAAACAGGTCTATATGGATGGTGGGGGAGCTACTTGTGTGTGTGCTTGTATATTCTTAATAGTTTAAGGCCATGGACACTTGGAAAGATACTAGAACTTCAACTTTTTCTTTTTCTTTATCTTAAACTTTTATATACTTATCCCTAAGAACCCAAACGATCCATTTTATCTCCACCACTTCCCTCCTTCTACGAACCTCATTGTCCCTCTATGCTTCTGAAAATTTCATGTCCAAGGAAGAAGAAAGAGGGGATCTTCTTGGAAAAAAGAATCTAGGGTTGCAATTGACTTCCTTTTTGGGTTTAAAAAGCTTTCTTCTAGTGATCTTGACCTAAAAGAGTAAGAATCCCCTTATTTTCTCCATTTATTTCTTTTTTATCCTTCCTCCTACCTTTCTTCAGGTCAGAACCTTACTGTTCCATGGTAGACATTGCTCTAAAGCTCTAAAACCCTACCTTTCTTGCTCCTTATGCTTATGGTTGGCTCATTTGATGAAGAAAGGTGCTAGATGGACGAGTTTACAACTTATGCTTGGATTTTCTACCATACCTACTCATGTTTGCTTCTGTTTGGGAGTTTATCTTATAATTAGAGGCAAGTTTTATAACTTTCTCCACATTTATTGCTTACCATAAGCTTTCTAGCTCATGTTCTTTCTTGAAAATGATGATCCACACACTAAAAAGCTATGCTTGACTTAGATTTCGATTTTTATAATGCTCCCTATTCTAATTTCAATTCTAGATGAACCTGTATTGATGTGTACATTCTTCCTAAGGTATAATATGACTTGGATCAGTTTGGTTTGACAACCTATGGTGCTAAGCAACTATCAACCAATGGTCAATTTTAGGGTTTAAAGTTGATTTCTTTTATAAACACATGACTCAACGGTGGTACCATTGCAACAACCGATGGTATTGCCTTCATGAAAAATTATGGTTGTGACCAAGGGTGTCAAATGAATTTTACCCCTTAGGTCAGGTGTTGGCCTAATTATAAGATTAATGATCAACAACTAAGCACCCTAATGATGCTATCAATCAATGGTGACGTTAGCTTGATATTCGATGGTGATTAATGAATATAGTGTTGATCTAATAACCTATGGTGACTTATTGGTCACTAGTGATGGTAGACCATGTCTCCACAACCTATGATGAATTAAGCATGTAGATGTAGCATCAATTAATCCTTAAACCAATGGTTTCTTGGGTCATTTGATGCAATGGTTGGACCTATACTCCAATTAATGGCTTTAATATATGAACTTGACCTAATGGTTAAGATCTAATGTTTCTTTATACAATAAATTGTAATGATTCCTAAATGTAATATGTTGGTCCTAATAAAGTTATTGAAATGGTTTTCTTTATGATATCAAATTAAGAAGATCATTTACTGACAACTTGTTTTAAATAAACAATCGCTTGTGAGTTTTACCCTACTCTCAATGGAACATTTTATGTTGTTAATCAAGGGATTTCTAGGGTTATATGGTGAATGTTTCTAGATAATAAATCAATGACTTCATAGGTGGTTTGTTCAATATGTTTAATTCTATAAACAACCAATGGATTTACCTTTTCAACATTTAATGGCTAGAAGTTGATTCCTCAATATTTCCATTGTTTTGGGTGAAGTGTGTAGTGTAATGTTATGATTCTGATGATGAGAATTTGATGGTTCAATTCCTTAAACTTGTAGTACTACCATTGCCCTTGTATGATTATGATTTATAATCAACATAATGAATTAATGGGTAACCCTAATGAGGTATAGCTTGTTATACCTAGATTTAATATAACTAAATGATGGTAATTGGGTATGAATAGTCCTTGAATGAATAATACAATCATGGAGTACTCTCTTATTGTTGTTGAAACCCTAGTATGCTATAACCCGATGGTTACACCTTGATTTATATGTGGTTCATACTTGAGAATACTATGGAATGTGATGGTGATGCTTCACCTTATACATCCATGATCTAATGGGGATGCCATGAGTTAGTGTTTGGGTATAAGTGCTAATTAGTAACATTAATATAATTTATGTTGTTGAACCTAACTCTAATACAAATAGATAAAGATGAGTATTCATGTTTAACATTCTTATATGATGGAATGATGGTGGAATAACCTCCTTAATATGATCATAACCTTAATATGTTAATTGGTGGTTATCATAGCCACATGGTTGATACTTTCTTATGCTAAACATGTGCATTAGGAATATGATGAGGGTTAATCATATCTAGATTCCTTACATGTTGATGTAATAAGGGAATATTCTTAATATTAATATAACCCTACTAGGGTTGTTTATGAATATCTCCTAGCTCATTAATGCCATATTGTGCTGATCTGGTGTATTATATGTAAGTGATGTTGTTGATCCTTATTATAAGGCATGTAAATATAATGATGATCTTACAGGGAATAGTATGATGGTATTAATGACCTTTGGGCATGGTTGAGACCTAAATGAGGTGTAATCCTCTTATGTTGACAAGGGTAGATACCCTATGATATTTTGGAAAGAATTTATATCTTGTGATAGTATGATGACTAGTGTGGTCCTCATGAATGACAAGTGAATAGTACCATGTGATGATGAGATGAGAAATTATGTTTCACACATTTTATATCTTTTGAAGTTGTGATACTTATATGCTTGGTAGAAGTGAATTAGGGTTTGTTTGTCCACTTGTTTGATGAAACCTTAATTCACCCAATTGGGGATAACTAATCAAGTGAAACTCTAATCATGTAGTGCCCTGTGCCATAAAACCATCTTCAGTGTCAGAACTTGCTAGATGGTGAACTGAGTATTCCTAAGGGAAATTCGGAGTGCATACTATTGAGTATGGGGGTGCTTGTCATCCTTACACCAAGTGTCTTGGGAGGATGGTTGTGGTCATACCTAGCCCACTTTTTGAGAACAACTTTGGTCGGGTCTCAATGATTATAACATGAAGTGATTAGAGGACAACTACAGTTGTACCTCAGTGATTGGGTTTGAATACCCTAGATGCTAGCATCATGACTTATACCAAGGTGGGCTAGTTACAGGACTATATATCACTGTTTTGTAGTTTGACTATATTTCACTACAGTGCAGACTCGTACTAACTGAGTATGGAGAAGATCTTGGAGTCTGACTCTTCCTAGATCCTATATGGAACTGATTGTGACCTAGCAGTGGTCAGTTGGACTTTGAGTGGTATGACTCAAACTCCCTAGGGCGTAATAAAAGATGTAATATAGTTGTGTAGCATATTTGTTTAGGGATATACACGATATTTCACATTGGATGATAACCCTTGTTTGTTATCTTTACATAAAGATGATTCTTAGTGCAATTAAGAGATAGTGGATATACTTAGGTTGTGGATATGCTTAAGATTGTAGATGCATACATATAGCATCTATGCTTATGTTGATAACTATACTGCTATTGCTGATTATAATCATAATGCTAGCTATCTCATGTTGTTAGTTATGTTTAGCATGCTAGCCATGCCTTTATAACTAGAGATGCATATACTGCTAATCATGCTTATCCAGATAGTTATTCTTATGTTGTTAGCTCTTCTTATGATGTTGATATGTTCAACATGTTAGACATGCTGATGATGTTCGCTATGCATATGATACTAAATATTCATGATGTTAGATATGCTCATGCTACTAGACTCCTTATACTGTTAATAGGGATATGAGAATAGTCTGGCTAATGAAGGTAGTTATTATCTTCTCCTTTATGTATTTTATTAATCATAAGTGATGTTGAGCTTATTTGTTATATATGATTAAACTACTTAAAATTTCTAATTACCAAAAATGTTGGAATCAATAAACATTATTGGAGGTTATATCTCTTGCTGGGACATGGGTCTCACCCTTGTGGTTTGCCACATTTTTTAGGTAATCAAAAGTGACAAAAATAAACATGTAGCAGCAAAGAGGATCTATAGTAATGAATATTTGAGAAAGTTGATTAGATGTCTAGTGTGTCCTAGAGTCATCTCTATACTCTCAATTTTGGATAGGAAAAGTTTGTATATGGTGTTTCAAATGAATCGGAAATTTGTTAGCATGTTAATGCTTATTTGTGTGGCATATACAAATATTGTTATCCTGTGTATATATGTTGTGGCTAAGGTGATAGAACAATTTGTATCAAATTTTTGTCATAGTATGGAGATAAGAAAGATATTGGGTTCTTATGCAAATGTTTCTGAGTGGGTGTTGATGTTGAAATCAGTTTTAAATTACCCATATTTTTGGTATGTGGTTAATTGGTGATCGATTGTTTTTATGTTTTGAGTAATCATGTTTAGTGTAATAGGTTCTCACAAGTTGGTATCAGAGCTTTAGGTTCATTGAGTCTATAGGGATACTAGGACTTAGGACTAGGATTATGTCAAAATTAGGAATATGAAATAAAAATATGGTGCATACTACCTAATCTCAGTATTTAGGTGCCCTGGCCAGGTATTCAATTATTAAAGAAAGGTAAGTATGGAACTCTCAGATTGTTATATTTCTGATTACTCTGATCAAGTAGTCATTTTGAGACAATCTAAATAGCATAATGAATAAGAAATCATGGTGTGAATATCTCAATCCTACCTTAAAGAAAATGGGAATTGCATCATAATATATCAAAACTTGAATGCTTGGTAACTATAAGAGAAAGATATAACACCATGAAATATAAATCCGAATACAAATAAGAAAAAGAGGAGTTCTTGTAGATGAAATTCAAGAAGATATTTAAATAAAAGATAGATAATTCTATTCTTATAAAGTGATTCAAGGTATGAAATTCACATAAGATGGAGAGAACTCCTATAATAAGTAAAAATGAGAAGATAAATGGGAACAATGACAAAGGAATAAGGTGGAACCTGAGTTAATCTCAGACCAACCTATGTGTGTAAAAAAGTTTTCATGTAAAATCAGCATGGCATGTGAAAGAAATTAAGGAAGATGATCCATATTTAATGAAGAATATGAAGAATATGATGATTTACCTATTGTTAAGTGGTTAAAAACAATAATAAAATAAGAGAACATACCCTAGTGGGATAAATAGTCATCAAGGAAGGAGTAATGAGATATGTTAATCATGATGATTCCTATGCTAATGGCAAGGAACCCAAAATGAAAAAGGAAAAATGATACATAAAAAGTTGTAACCTACATAATGAAAATAGAATTGGTTACCTTTTGCTAGTGACCCTTGAACAATACTGCTATGATGTGGGAAGTGTGTTTCCCTTTGTGTCTTTCCTTTCTAGGGCACAACTTTCAAGTGGATCATTTCCACTTGGTATGTGTGGATTCATTGTAAACATGAAGGTGGATAGCTTATTATAACATAAGGTTTCTTGGACTATGGTTCCAAGATCATGAAGTTTGTGATGAGTTTACTTTTGAGCCTTCCAATAATTAGGAAGACTCCTCTTATATGTCTTGAGATTTGATTATGTTGGTAAAAGTAGATGAGATAAGGACGCGAGATCCTTATAGCACATGAGGTGGATACCAAAACAATGAATCCTAGTATCCAAGATGTATCAACAATATGGGAAGTATGTGAAGGTTGGAGATGTTTATTAAATAAACATTCCAAGTATTCCTCTCCCTTAGAGAGAGGGAGAGAGAGAGAGAGTTGATGATGACCCTATAAATGTTGTTTGGAAGGAAAAACAAAAGTGATTCTATAATGTTGTTTATGGTTTAGTGGTAGCTAGACAAGACCACTATCAAGGATAGATGGTTTTTTGACCAGTAGACATGTGATACCGTGTTCCTTTTAGATAAAAAATCCTTTAGACATAAGAGTTAGAGTGGATGACACAAGTTACATGACCATGATGAGTTTAGGATTATGTCCTTTAGACTAACCAATGTACCAATAGAATTTATGAATAGGCAAACTAGAGTGTTCAAGTCATGTATTACTAGTTGTAGAAAGCTTTGAATGATAAAATCTCAACATATTTTAGAGATGGTCATTAACATGGTTAACATCTTTGCTAAACCTTAATAATGTTGAAGCAATTGTACTTGTGTGTGACAATTCTAGCAAGAGTGAGTTGGGGGTTGACTAGAGTATTCTCTTGGAGTTATGATATCTCTGTTAAGTGTGTTGTGGGAATCCTTATAAGATGAATACAATGTCTTTGCTCCACTCCTAACAAGGTCAATTAGGAAGTTATATTTGTTAATGGTTATAGACAAGTGTATGATTCTTCAACCAAACAGACGGTGAGTCCACCATTGAGATGCTTGGATAATCCTATAAAAACATATGCTTCATAGATCTTGAAAATTAGGGGATGCCTACATGGTTGATTGAGTTGTTAATTACAACAACCATTAAAGGAGCATAGAGATGAAACCTTGTAAATGTACATATGATAAGAGATACATAATGTTCTATGTTTGATAAGAGACAATGGGTATGACTTTTGAGTAATGTATAGATATAATTTTAGGATGTTAGATAGAATTTAAAGTTGAAACTTACTATTAGATTTGTACAGGTGGCACAACAAGTTTCTATGTTCCATATTTGCAAATGTATTCTTATGTGGGGGTTTTTGTACTGACCCAAGATAAGATATGTATGAATTGAAAGAGAAGAACATGACCTCTATAAGAGCAATGTGGCATTACCATAATATAGAAGTAACCATGTTTAATATTGAGGATGAAGTTCATGATAAGTGCACATCTATGTGTACCTTGGATTTCGGGGGCAAAATCCCTATTAGGGGTTTATGGTTGTGAGACCCCTAACATTGTTTAAAGTGTTGAACAAGCTTAATTATCATAATTTAATTCTTATAACCCTAATATAACCTTTTTATATGCTTTTAAATCAAAATACAAGATTAAGTTTCAAATTTGGTCCAATTTGGACACTGTTTGAGCAAATTATGCAATTTTATGCATATTTTGGACTTTTCTACAACTTACCCAATTGAGAGGTTTTCTTTGCAATTTCTCACTTTCATTATGTTACTTGTATATTATCTCATCATTATTGAGCTTGTTGAGCCATGGGGAACCTATTTAAACCTTGCTTTGAAGGCATTTTCCTCAATGGTATTTTAGGGTTTACCCATTCATGGATGAGCTACCTTTAGTAGCTATCAACTAATGAATTATTTGATTGGCTTGGAAATTTGACAAAGGAAAGCTAAGATGGTAGATATGGATAGTGGGGGAGCTTCTTGTGTGTGTGCTTGTATATTCTTAATAGTGTAAGTCCATAGACACTTGGAAAGATGCTAGAACTTCAACTTTTTCTTTTTCTTTATCTTAAAGTTTCATATACTTATCCCTAAGCACCCAAACGAGCCATTTTATCTCCTCCACTTCCCTCCTTCAACGAACCTCATTCTACCTATTTTCTTCTATTAATTTCCTATCCAAGGAAGAAGAAATAGGGGATCTTCTTGGAAAATGAATCTAGGGTTGCAATTGACTTCCTTTTAGGGTTTAAAAAGCTTCCTTCTAGTGATCTTAACCTAAAAGAGTAATAATTCACTTCTTTCCTTCATTTATTTCTTTGTTACCCTTCCTCCTACCTTTCTCCAGGTCAGAACCTTACTGTTCCATGGTAGAAATTTCTCTAAAGCTCTAAAACCCTACCTTTCTTGCTCATTATGCTTAGGGTTTACTCATTTGATGAAGAAAGGTGCTAGATGGACGAGTTCACAACTTATGCTTGGATTTTCTACCCTATCTACTCATGTTTTCTTCTGTTTGGGAGTTTATCTTCTAATTAGATGCAAGTTTTATAACTTGCTCCACACTTATTTCTTACCATAAGCTTTCTAGCTCATGCCCTTTCTTGAAAATGACGATCCATGCATTAAAAAGCTATGCTTGACTTGGATTTTGATTTTTATAATGCTCTCTGTTCTGATTTTAGTTCTAGATGAACCTGTATTGATGTGTAAATTCTTCCTAAGGTATAATATGACTTGTATCAGGTTGGTTTGACAACCTATGGTGCTAAGCACCTATCAACCAATGGTCAATTTTAGGGTTTAAAGCTAATTTCTTGTATAAACACATGACTCAATGGTGGTACCATTGCAACAACCGATGGTGTTGTCTTTGTTACAAAGTGAGTTTTTATAATATTTTCTCTTTCTTAAATTTTTTTATTATCAAATTTTTTGACCAAAATACCCTCATATACTTTCCTCACTCAGTTGAACAAAGATGTGTCACAAATTGCAAAAAAAAATGCAAACCCTAGTATGTTATGATGATAAAATACATGTGATAATGTATTTAGTAAATGAACATATAAAACTTTCGAATTTGGACCCCAAAATTATAACATAGTTACTCAATAAGGTCATGAAGCTCTCCTCAAAAATTCAATTTAATTGGATTAACCGTTTAGGAGATATAAGAAATTGAAATCAATGTATATAATAGCTATTAGATCTTGTTGGACCCTGTCCCGGATCCAGTGGAAGAGACGACTGAGTCATCCTCCTCACCCGTTTCTCATGGAACTCGGCCTACCCATTAGATCCATTTTTTGAACCCTCATCTCTCTCACCTCTTGATCATATCTCGTCAAATTTTGTTCTTCAGATCCGATTTCTCCTCATCTTTCCAATGAGCCCAAGAAATATCCCTAACGATCAGGGATTCGAAAACGCCCAAATGGCGGCACCATGGAACCATTGGCCGCTTTAGGGGAGGCAACCCTAGGCCTCGTGGTGCCTATTTAAGGAACTCAGTAGCTCCACAACCCTTCCTTTAGATACAAAGACCCCTCAATTTCTCATCACCATTCCCCCTCTTCTCCACCCAACTCCATCTTCTTCGGCCTGAACCAATGTGACCTGCTGGCACATCAAAGCTCCTCCCTCCAATCGGTTCCGTATGTACCATCCTTGTAATGAGGTGGATGCCTCCCCAACACTCACGGAAGGGTGTGTTGGTCTAGAGACTGATATCGACTACAGCAGCATGTGACATCACCCGACCAGGCTCCGACCACCTCCACGGATCATATTTTGCTACTGCATTGAACTCGAGCACCGTGCGGGACTCCAGGAAGGACCGCAGATCTTCTCTTGACCCTCAGCTAATCAAAACTCAAGGTACAACCTGAACTGATTCCTTCTTTGCACTGTTGTAGCTCATGTTCTGTACCTCCACCAGTTTGAACCTGTGCTTCACGGAGTCACAAAGCTTCTACCTAGGCAGTATATCCCCACCTCACAACCTACACACACCCCTCTCCTTCTTCTTGTCCAAACTCCCTTGCTCACGGGAGCATTGGCGTGAATAAGGACCAGATCCCCTGTTCAGAGCAAACAGCCAAAGGCGTGAAGCTAGCAAGGTGCCAACGTGGACCCAGCTAGACCTATCAGTAGACGCCACTTCAGCAGACCTCGGCCCAAAACAACTGAAGCCAAGAGCAGCCTCAAGTTGCTCAAACCAATCATCGAATTCTATCTCAGCAATCCTCAAACCATCTGCAAATCCTTGGATCAACCTGAGCCATAGATCCAGTCGGATCCGGCCGTTGATCAAGGTAATTTCCTTTCCTTATTTATCTTAATCTATTGAAAATTGATTTTCTTAGCAAAATCATAGTAAATGCTAAGATTATCAGAAAATATCAAACCTATATACGATTTTGATTAGAAAAATATTCTCCATCCAAATAAAATGTTATCAGAACCTAGATCCGTTTTTTATTTCAAAAATAGTTGCCTAAAGCCTAAATGACCTCCTTAATTATAATTAATTATTAATAATGGTTTTTCTTAATGATATATGACTTTCTAAAATATATTTAACCCTAGATGAAACCCTATTTTCAAAATAACTCGAAACACTTGTCTAAGTTGATAAATGATGAAATGATTAGAAGAAACCCTAAATCTAGCCTTCTCTCTCTACATGCAATTAAAGGTACATCTTTATATCAAATCAAATATTATTAGATGATGATTAGTGATCATGAATAGTCCTAAAATCTGATTTGAACCCTGATCTTATGAAATCATTAATATCCTAAGGGTTTCTTTCCTTTTTATCTGACCATCCTAGAACCCTAGATAATGAAAATCTTCTATTTGATTAAATTAAATACTATCTTTTTATCAAACCATTTTATGATGGATCAGATCTGATAATATCTCAAAACCTAGTTGAAATATGGAAAATCCCTGATTTGAATAAGATAAAATGAAAGGAATAATAACTAAGAACATATCTTAGTCTTGGTCACATGGACCAATAGTAATGTTGTACCCTTGCTTTCCTTGCAGAGTGACTTATTTCTTGATTGATTCTAAATCTTTGGATATCTGATCTAAACAAGCAAGTACGTGGTCTTATAAGTATAACACTAGATTTCTGGTTGCGTATGATATGTAACATCTTAAATGATGATATTTGGATATAATTGCTTGGTTGAATTAGTATGAGTTATACTTCACCAAATCTAATAGAACATAAATGATTATGATGGGTTGTAGCTACTACAGCACATATCCTGGTGTGGATGTATGTTCCCTAACATGGATGTATGATTCCTTGGCCCATGTTAGATGTATGATGATATTATATTGCCCACACTAGATGTAAGTCAAGTGCAATATGTGTAGTAGAACCGCATCAAAATGAATGTAATAAAAGGAATGTTTACCTGATTTTCACCTTAAGAAATGGTTTTATCTCTCTTTCTTCCTTTTCAAATATTTTCCTTTATGCAACCTTATTAGTGTAACTTTTTACCACGTACCAACTTTGTTGATGTTTTTGTTTCTCATATTTTCTAGGTGCAAGGAACAATTGACAACAAAGCAAAATGCATGCTCAAAGTACCAGAAGGCATAAATTAATAAGAATGGAGGATGTATTAGATAGACCTATTCCTCTTATCTCATTCTTGCTAGATATTAGTTTATTTTTTTCCTAGTTGATTTTGAGGATGACTGAGATCCTATATAATAATGTTATCTTTCTCTAGAACAATATTTTCTCTCCTTATGTAATGACTTTATTTTATCCATATGAATGAATGTTTGTGTGGATTTATGTGATGATGTGGACTTTGACTTGGATCAAAATTTGATCTTAGTTGATTACCTTAATCTCTTATATTTTCCCTTTTTACATCTATAGATATGAGTGCACATATCTGTGAATGTCACTATGGAAAGTATATAGAAATTGGGGTCGTCACAGTTGGTATTAGTGCCAATGTTCACACATCAAGTCACATGAACTTCATTCACCCTGTTTTGTCTAGGGTAGTCCTTGAGTTAGGGATATGAAGGGTGGAGGTGTCTAGGATAGCATCTGCCATGGGTCTGACTAAAGTCTCCGAGCCACTTAGCTTGGCAATCACGAGGCTACCTTTATGGTAGTATAAGTCTACCTGGCCAATACCCTAAGTGTCCCCTATTCTTAGGCATACCTTTATTTAGGAACCTTCTCATCTATAGATTTTCTCTCTCATCTCTTATATAGGAATTTTTTCCCTCTCATCTATGTTTTAAAATAAATTTCCCCTCTTACCTCTGTTATAAGGTTAGGAAGGAGTCTCTCTATTTAGAAAGTCCTAAGGATCAACTGATAAGGATTTAGGGTATCCTCCACTCATCATGAAATTAAGGTTACTAATAGTTAATAAAGGAGAATAATGAAATAAAAAAAAGGAAAATGTTGATAATAATGATAAATATATGATAAATGAAAAAAAAATCTAATATGCTCCATTAATTCTAGGATGCCTCCAAAAACTTGCAACTCAAAGGCCTAAGAGGAATCATCCTCTAAGAAGAGAAAAGAGCCTGCAACCTCCTAAGTACCTGATCCTGATGTCGCGGCCAAGGAAAGGTGGGAGGAACAGAAGAAAATCCTTCTAGACTTTATGGAAACCCTAGCCACAAAAGGAACCCCTGAACCTAGCTCCTCTAGGAAAAAGGAAGTGATGGTGATAGACTTCATTAAGCTCAACCCCAATAGCTTTTGGGGGAAGACCAACCCGAAGTCATGGTCAAGGCTGAGGCCTGGGTCCTTTCTGTAGAGAATGCCTTCCGTACCCTAGAAGTACCCAAGGAAACGAATGTCAAATTCGCTACCCATCTGCTTAAGGGAGGGGTGAATATCTGGTGGGAGAACTATGGTGGGAACCGGGGAGAGGAAGTAGACAACTTGGGATGGGAAGCCTTCAAGACCCTCTTCACTGACCGTTTCATGCCCATAGTTGAGAGGAAGAGGAAAGAGAAGATGTACATGGAGCTTAGGCAGGGCAGTCTCTCAGTGTCCGATTATACCTGGAAGTTTAGGCTTCTAGAATGCTATGACCCTATCCGGACTGAGGACTACTTCACTGAGCATTATGTAGACTGCCTTGCTGCCCATCTGAAAACCCTAGTTATAGCCTCTCGTCCTAGAAGTATAGATGAAGCCCTAGACATGGCCCTTAAGTAGGAAAGGGAGTAGGGATTGCAGATGCCTTCTAGTATGGGATATTTAGGGTTGACCACCACTGAGGAAGAGAAGTTCAAGAAGTTCCACCCTGGCCATAATAAAGGATCAGGAAAAAGAGCAGGTTCAGGGAAGAAAGGATAGAATAACATCAAGATAATGGATTACCGCAACAAATGCAAGACTTGTGGACGAGGACATGATGGACCGTGTCACTACACCAAGCTAGTTTGCTACAACTGCAAGAAGGAGGGACATTTCCTTGACAAGTGCCCCAATGCGTCTATCTTTGGCAAACCTCCAGTGGGCGCTCCACCCCCTCAGGGACACCACAATGCTAGAGTGTTCACAGTAACAGCAAAAGAGGCTAGGGTAAATCCGAACCAGCTTGTCGAAGGTAACCTTAAATCTTTTTCATATATCTAATATCTTGTTCAATGCCTTCAATTATTTAAAATATAATTATCCTGTGTAGGCATTGTTTTCTTGAATGGACATCCTGTTAAAGCATTGTTTGACTCGAGATCCACAAATACATTCATTTCTCAAAATATGGCCTCAATGTTGCACTTACACATAAGGGACTTGGGTTATATTCTGGATGTGTCAACTCTTGGTGGCAAAATATTCACTACATTGCAAAAAACTGATGTCCTCCTTCTAAAATTCGAAAATCATGACATGCCCTTTGAATTCATTCTCTTAACCATGGAAGACTTTGATATTATTCTTGGCATGGATTGGCTATACACATATCATGCTCACATTGACTGTAGAAACAAGATGGTAGTTCTCTCTCAGCCTCATTCCTCTACTGTGGTGATCCCTCAGGGAAGCAGATTCTGTAATAATGTAATAATTTCCTCTCTTAAAGCTAAAAAGCTCATATCTAAAGGATGTAAAGTCTTCCTCGCATTTGTCTCAGAGACCAGTCCTGACAATAGGCCTGTATAAAGATTGGAGGTGGTACGTGATTTCCTTGACGTATTTCCAGAGGAGCTTCCTGGGCTGCCTCCAAATAGAGACATTGAGTTCTCCATAGACCTTCTTCCTAGAACCAATCCGATTTCTAGGGCACCGTATAGGATGGCACCTGCTAAGCTTATGGAGTTGAAGAAACAATTACAAGAACTTCTTGATAAGGGTTTTATCTGCCCTAGCATTTCCCCTTGGGGTGCACCTGTCCTTTTTGTTAAAAAGAAAGATGGTTCAATGAGAATGTGTATTGACTATCACATGTTGAACCAAGCTACCATTAAAAACAAGTATCCTCTCCCTCGT
Source organism: Alisma plantago-aquatica (assembly GCA_963693085.1). Classification (NCBI taxonomy): domain Eukaryota; kingdom Viridiplantae; phylum Streptophyta; class Magnoliopsida; order Alismatales; family Alismataceae; genus Alisma; species Alisma plantago-aquatica. The sequence goes on along the minus strand of OY856412.1, from coordinate 1,124,925,090 downwards.
ATTGATGACCTCTTTGATCAACTTCGTACTGCTAAAGTCTTCTCAAAAATCGATCTTTGTTCTGGCTACCATCAACTTAAGGTCAAGGATTCAGATATATCTAAGACTGCTTTTCAAACTCGTTACGGGAACTACGAATTTCTGGTGATGCCGTTTGGGTTGACCAATGCACCTGGCGTATTCATGAACTTGATGAACAAAGTCTTCCAACCTTATCTTGATGAGTTTGTGGTCATCTTCATTGATGATATTTTGATTCTATGGAGAAACATTGAGAGCATTTGAAGTCTGTCCTTGAGATTCTTCGAGCCCAGAAATTCTATGGCAAGCTTTCTAAATGTGAATTCTGGATTGACAAAGTCATGTTTCTTGGTCATGTCATCTCTGGGGGTAATATATATGTCGATCCCGCAAAAGTCTTGGCTGTACTTGATTGGAAACCTCCCTGAAATCCTTCTGAAATCCAGAGTTTCTTGGGTCTGGTCAGATATTATCACTGTTTCATCCCAAACTTTTCCAAAGTCACACTACCTCTGACCAAGCTGACTCAGAAGGATGAGCATTTCATCTGGTCAGTTGCTTATGAGTCTAGCTTCTAAGAGCTCAAGCAGAAGTTGACGTCAACACCTGTCCTTGTTCTACCATCTGGAAATGAATGATTTGTGATATCCACCGATGCTTCCCAACATGGACTAGGGTGTGTTCTACAACAGAACGGGAAAGTAGTGGCCTTCGCTTCCAGATAGTTGAAACCCAATGAGATGAATTATCCTACACATGATTTGGAGTTAGATGCTATCATCCATGCTCTCAAAATTGGGAGACACTACTTGTACGGGGCAACATTTGATATCTTCACCGACCACAAAAGCCTCAAGTACATTCTGACGCAAAAGGATCTAAATCTACGACAATGACGGTGGATCAAGTACCTGAAGGACTACGACTTCACTATTGGCTACCATCCAGGTAAGGCCAATGTAGTTGCAGATGATCTTAGAAGGAAAAGAGCTATGGGTGCATCTCTATCTGTACCTGAATGGAGGAACATGGAGGACCTAGCAAGCTGGAGACCATAATTCCTGGATGATCGTATGCATTTCAATAACATCTCTATCACATCTAACCTGCATTATAAATTTCTGGAGGCACAGAAAGCTAGTCTCGAGCTTGTAGAGCTCTCCTCTCTCCTGGCTAAACCTCATACACATCTGTCTGTGGGTCTTGATGGTGGTCTTCGATATAAGAACCGTATATGGGTTCCTGAATAGTCAGCTGAAAAGACAAAGATTCTTTCTAAGGCACATGGGTCCAAGTACACCATTCATCCCGACACAATGAAGATGTACAAGGACCTACAACGTCAGTTCTGGTGGAGAGGCATGAAGCACGATATCGCTGATTTCATTTCCAGATGTCTGACATGCCAGAGAATCAAGGCCGAGCATCAAAGACCAGGCGGTCTACTGCAACCCCTCGAGATCCCAGAATGGAAATGGGAACACATCACCATGGACTTCGTGGTAGGATTACCCAGGACCAGGAAAGGATACGACGCTGCATGGGTCATAGCGGAACATCTCACCAATTCAACTCATTTCCTCCCTGTGAAAACCACTGTGAAAGTGTCTGATCTGGCCGACCTCTACATACAGGAGATTGTATGTCTGCATGGAGTTCCAACATCCATTGTCTCAGACCAGGACCCAAAGTTCACTTAAAAGCTATGGAAATAGGTTCAAGAAGAATTGGGCACCAAGTTGAACTTCAGTATAGCTTATCATCCACATATAGATGGATAGTCAGAACGAACAATGCAGATTCTGGAGGATCTTCTACGAGCTTGTGTGCTTGACTGGTAAGGCTCGCGGGACCATTACCTGCCTTTAGCTGAGTTCGCCTATAATAATATCTATCAGGAGAGTATTGGGATGCCACCATATGAAGCTCTCTATGGACGACCGTGCAAATCTCCATTACATTGGGACGATGTCGGAGAACACACCTTGATGAAATATGAGGAGATGCATCTATATGCAGATAAAGTTGCAATGATTAGGCAGAGAATGAAGCGAGCACATGATAGGCAGAAATCATATGCAGATGCTCACTGATAGGAACGTCAATTCAAGGAAGGTGATCATGTCTTTCTGAAGATCTGACCTATTCGATCTTTGGCCAAGAATAAGGGAAAACTTAATCCTCGTTATGTGGGACCCTTTGAGATCCTTAAAAGGGTTGGAGAATGTGCCTAACATCTTGCTTTGCCACCTTAGTATAGTGCCATGCATAATGTCTTTCATGTATCTAATATGAAGCCTTATGTCAAAGACCCTAGTCACATTCTGAATCATGAGCCTTTTGAGATGAAAGATGATCTGTCTTATGCTGAGACACCAGTCAAAATCCTTGATTTCAAGACAAAGGAGCTTCACAGTAATTGGCATATAGATATGGTGAAAGTTCTCTGGAGCCACCATGATCAAACCGATGCCACATGGGAGCTCAAGTCAGAGGTCAAGTAGAAATATCCACATCTCTTTCAGGCTGCTTGAATTTTGAGGGCAAACATCTTAAAATGAGGGGAGAATGTGGCAATGTGAGTTTTTATAATATTTTCTCTCTATTAATTTTTTTATTATCAATTTTTTTGACCAAAATACCCTCATATACTTTCCTCACTCAGTTGAACAAAGATGTGTCACAAATTGCAAAAAAAAATGCAAACCCTAGTATGTTATGATGATAAAATACATGTGATAATGTATTTAGTAAATGAAAATATCAAACTTTCGAATTTGGACCCCAAAAATTATACCATAGTTACTCAATAAGGTCATGAAGCTCTCCCCAAAATTTCAATTTAATTGGATTATCCGTTTTGGAGATATAAGCAATTGAAATCAATGTATATAATAGCTATTAGATCTTGTTGGACCCTGGCCCGGATTCGGATCCGGATCCGGTGGAAGAGACGACTGAGTCATCCTCACCCATTTCTCACGGAACTCGACCTACTTAGTAGTGCCATTTTTCGAACCCTCGTATCTCTCTCACCTCTTGATCATATCTCATCAAAGTTAGTTCTTCAGATCCAGTTTCTCCTCATCTTTCCAACGAGGCCAAGAAATATCCCTAATGATCAGGGATTTGAAAATGCCCAAATGGAGGTGCCATGGAACCATTGGCCTCTTTAGGGGAGGCAACCCTAGGCCTCGGGGTGCCTATTTAAGGAACTTAGTAGCTCCGCAACCCTTCCTTTAGCTGCAAAGACTCCTCAATTTCTCGTCACCATTCCCCGTCTTCTCCACCCAACTCCATCTTCTTCAGCCTAAACCACTGCAACCTGCTCGCACATCAAAGCTCCTCCCTCCAATCGGTTCTGTCTGTACCATCCTTGCACTGAGGTGGAGGCATCCCAACACTCACGGAAGGGTGTGTTGGTCCAAAGACTGATATCGACTTGAGAAGCCTACGACATCACCCGACCAGGCTCCGGCCACCTCCATGGATCATATTTTGTTGCTGCGTTGAACTCGGGCATCACGCAGGACTCTAGGTTGGACCGCTGATATTGTCTCGACCCTCAGCTAATCAGCACTCGAGGTATAGCTTGAACTGATTTCTTCTTTGCACTGATGTAGCTCATGTTCTGTACCTCCACCAGTTTGAACCTATGCTTCACAGAGTCACAATGCTTCTACCAAGGCAGTGTATCCCCACCTCGCAACCTAAACACACCCCTCTCCTTCCTATCCAACCTCCCTTGCTCACGGGAGCATTGGCATGAACAAGGACCAGATCCTCTGTTTGGAGCAAACATCCAAAGGCGTGAAGCTAGCAAGGTGCCAATGTGGACCCAGCTAGACCGGTCAGTAGACGCCACCTCAGCAGACCTCATCCCAAAACAACTGAAGCCAAATGCAGCCTCAAGTTTCTCGGACCAATCATCAAATGCTATCTAAGCAATCCGCAAACCATCTGCAAATCCTTGGATCAACCTGAGCCATAGATCTAGTCGGATCCGACCATTAATCAAGGTAATTTCCTTTCCTTATTTATCTTAATCTATTGAAAATTGATTTTCTTAGCAAAATCATAGTAAATGCAAAGATTATCAGAAAATATCAAACCTATATACCATTTTGATCAGAAAAATATTCTCCATCCAAGTAAAATATTATCAGAACCTAGATCCGTTTTATATTTCCAAAACAGTTGCCTAAAGCCTAAATGACCTCCATAATTATAATTAATTATTAATAATGGCTTTTCTTAATGATATATAACTTTCTAAAATATATTTAACCCTAGATGAAACCCTATTTTCTAAATAACTCGGAACACTAGTCTAAGTTGATAAATGATGAAATGATTAGAAGAAACCCTAAATCTAGCCTTCTCTCTCTACATGCAATTAAAGGTACATCTTTATATCAAATCAAATATTATTAGATGATGATTAGTGATCATGAATGGTCCTGAACTCTGATTTGAACCCTGATCTTATGAAATCATTAATATCCTAGGGTTTTTTTTGTTGGATAAATTGGACATTATGATAAATCCCTTTGTTTCGATGATGACAAACATTTCATTCTTGTTGATCTAACGTGCTACTTGAGTGTTGCAGGAATGAGGTGGATGATTGTAAAGCTCTAGGGAATCTATATGCTTGAATGATTGTAAATGTCATGAAATGTAATAAATTGTAAACTTGTACAAATATATAATGTACAAGTACTTAGACTTCATGTAAATCAAGCGTTAGATCTGCCCTAGCTAAAATAGGTCATCCCCTTCAATAGTGTCACATATGCACACTCATACACACACTTAGTGCCTTAATTGAAAGATTGAAACAGGGTCAATCTCGGTCGACAAACTCCTCGACCGAGACACTCTCGGTCGACAAACTTCTCGACCGAGAAAGACCCAGGTAGCCGTTAGACACAGCTGACAAGGTAGTTGGCAGTTGGAGATGAACGTTGCAAATACTTGATCCAGAGAGCCTGTCGGTCGACAAAACTTTGACCGAGTAGGCATCTCGGTCGACAATTCCTCGACCGAGATGAACTCTGACAGCAACTGCAGAATTAATTAACTAGCCGTTGCTAATACAACTAACTTGTACCTAACGGCTAGTTAAGCACTTAGAACTCCCTAGATAGTGTCTAGAACGTCCTTAAGCACTTGAAGGTCATTCCTATAAATAGGACATGCCTTAGGACACCAAATGACACCCAAGCTACACTTGTGCATATACTTGAGCTTACACTTACAATTGACAATCTGTTTTGAGAAATTGAGCAACACTAGCATTGGCTATTCTTTTCCTTGCTCCAAATTTTGTGTCCTATAGGCTAGCATCTCCTATCCACTAAACCTACATTCCAATATTCATTGGTTAGGAGATCTATATGCTTGATATAGGCAAATCAAGCCTTGAGCTACAAGTGGTATTGTAATTTCTGTTTTTCCTTCTTGTTCCTTGTTATCTTTTGTATTCTCCTTGCTACTCCTAGGGTTGGAGGCTGCGGATTGGAGAAGGTTCTTCGCGGTGGAGAAGGTGGACTTCGGACTACTTCAAGAAGGCTGTTGCAACGGGAAGCTACTTCAAGAGGAAGGCTACTTCAAGGGGGAGCTTGAAGTTACTTCAAGAAGGCTGCTTCAAAGTTGGTGCAACTACTTTTAGGTGAAGGCTGTTCGAAGGGTTTGGTGAAAGAATTGTAATTTTATGTAAAGTCCTTGCGAGGTAATAAAATTTGATTCTTTCAAAATCCCGGTTGGGTAAGCAACCGGGTAGTGGATTGACTGCCTTAGTATTTGCTAAGGTTGGAACCACTCTAAATCCTTGTCCCCTTATCCAATATTTTTGTGGTTGGTTGTTTGAGTTAAATAATTATTGAAATATTTATAAAACCCTATTCACCCCCCCCTCTAGTGGTTTTTCAATTGGTACCAGAGCAGGCTTCAAGGAACCCTAACTAGGTCTTGAAGAATGGGTGACGGGGTGCTCAACAACCTTAACCTTGAAGGGACATTTGTTGCTAGGCCTCCAACGTTTGATGGAACAAACTACACATATTGGAAGAGAAGGATGCAGTTCTACTTCCAAGGCTACAGTTGGGACTTATGGAGGATGGTGTCAACCCCATACGAGCTTCCTCAAATGCAATATGCAGAGTGGGATGCAAATACAGTAAAATCGGCTCAAATGAATGCAAAGGATGTAAGTATTCTTTATTGTTCAATTTCAGTAGGAGAATTTAATAGAATATCAAACTGTGAAACAGCCTATGAAATATGGCATAGACTTTCTATAACTTATGAAGGGACAGTTCAAGTTAAGAATTCCAAAGTTAGTATGCTTAAACAAAAGTTTGAACATTTCCGTATGGATCCAAATGAATCTATTAGTGAAATGTATGCAAAATTCTCTTCTATTGTAAATGGTTTAAATGCCTTAGGTAAAGTTGTTCTTGAGGAAGATCAGGTATCAAAGATTCTTAGATCACTTCCTCCCAAATACAAGCCCAAGGTGACGGCCATTGAAGAAGCAAATGACCTCACCCGACTAAAGATGGAACAACTCATAGGCAACCTAGAAGCTCATGAGGCAACACTAGAAGAGGAAGAAAGAAGAGAACGTGAACTTCAACAAGGGAAAAAGAAGAACATTGCATTCAAAGCATCAACCAAGGACAATCATGATACAAGTGAAGATGATAGTGAAGAAGAAACTCTCATTGTAAATGTTAAGCAATATAAAAGTTTTAAAACTGATAAAACTCCTAGTGTTTCTTCTTCCAGGTGCTTTGAATGTGGCAAGAAGGGACACATGAAAGGTGATTGTCCAAAACTCAAGAAAGGGAAGAAATCATCTCACAAAAAGAAAGAAAGAGCATATAAAGCTGCATGGGATGATTCAAGTGATGATAGTGATGATGGAAAAGAAGAAGTAGAATGCCTCATTGCTACAACAAATGAAGAAGAAGAAGAGGTAAGTCTTTTTGATCTACCAAAAGAAGATCTAATTGCTAGTCTTCAAGATACTCATGAGAAATATATTGAGTGCAAGAAGAAACTTAAGAAATCAAACAAAGTAAATGATGATTTAAATGTTAAACTTCTTGCTCTTGTATCTGAAAATGAAGATCTCAAAAAGGCAAATAAAGATTATGATCTTAAGTTAAAATCTGTAGAAGCTGATTGCAATATTCTTTCCTTAGAAAAGTTAAACTTGCAAACTCAAGTGAATGATCTTCAGAAACAACCTGTTCTATGTTCACACTTAGATTATGATGAGGTTGTCAAAGAAAGAAACTCTCTAGTATCTGATTTAGATCAAGCAAAGAAAGATATAAACAAGAAGATGCATGATATTGCTAAGTTACAAAGAAATATAAATGAGTTAAGAGGAAATGGCATGCTTGAAAATATTCTGAAAATTTCCTCTAGTTATAATGGAAGAAGAGGATTAGGATATGATCCAAAGAGAAATCAACCCAAAAGAGCTAAAGCATCCAAGACTAAGACTATGTTTGTACCTAGGAACACAATTTCTATAAAGAGAAATGAAGTTGACTCCATTAGTTGTCATTATTGCATGCGTCTTGCACATTATTCATTTTCATGCCCATATAAGAAAAAGAATGATGATTTAGCTTGGATTCCTAAAACTTAGAAGCTTAAATTTAACTAGTTGAGATTTGACCTAAACTGATTCTTGATATACAAATGTCATATCTCAACATAATCGAGCTCTAACTTGCATAATTTTGTTTTACTTGGAAGCAATTAACAGTTCTGAAAACATTCCAGAAACCTTGTCGGTCGAGAAACTGTCGACCGAGAGAACAGTCGGTCGAGAAATTGTCGACCAAGCAGGTCACTGATTTCCAGTATGCAATAAATCTGCTGAATATGTTTTCAATTGATCAAATTGCTATCTATTTGTTGTTAATGACTGTTTGTACATGCAAAACAAAGTATAAATTCTGGAAACCATCCTTGAAAACTTATATGAGATTAATTTGGTTTATTCTCTAAATGGTTTAAGTTAAAACTGAAAATTATGAATTATGTTGATTTAAGTCAAATTACTGCCTTCATGGTCTATTCTAAGTATTCTTTGATTTATTCACATAGAAACCATATGTTGAATTTCATGTTGTTACTGTTTTATCATTACATCATGGATATGCTTTCACCATTTCATTATTCAATTTTCTACATATAAAGATGATGCTTGTTGCATAAGAATACAACTCTATGGCACAAAAAGATAATGATTATTGCATGAATGATCCTTGATGATACATAGGCAAGCAAAATGATTTGTTGTTGATATATTCCTTAGAACTTCAATGCTTGCTCTTCTAAAACAAATAGTCGTAACACATAAGATATTAATACAATTCCTTAATTGGTATCTTTAAAGACTTGAGATATTAATCGTGCTTTCAAGGATATATATTTTTATGAAAATAAGGGTACAAGAAGAAATAGAATTTGATATTTATGTACCTACAACAAAGCTTATCAAGGACGAACATCTTCATATTGAGTATAACTCAAAATGCTTCAAATTGATATCTAATCAAGTTTCATGCATACATTACACTTCACATATGAGTGCTCAAATTGGAAATCTGCAAAATTGCCTCTTGGTTGAAATCGAGTTTGACCAAGGGGCGCTATGGTCGAAGTCAAGGTCGACCTAAAATAAGCTTGACAAAATGCTTATTTGTACATCATTTTATTGTACTTAATCTTAGTATCAAAATGTACTTCTGATAAAGGTCAAAATCAAATTTTAGAAATCAATTGTGACCTTAGAAGCTTTAAATTGCTTTAAATTATAAGATTAAGGGGGAGCTCATAAAAATTTTGATTATTTGATTAAGAAGCTTACAAAAATATTGTAAACATCATATGAAGCTTGTTATGACTTTAGTATGTTTAGTATTAGATATGAAGAACTATACAAATATGACACATATCTTGTTCTTAATGGAATTCTCTAAACAAATCAGGGCTTAACATCCCGGGCATTTGGTTAGAGACATTTTTTTATGAACTCTAAGATTAAAGGACTCTCATTTTATTTTCAGGGCTTAACATCCCTTGTAAAATAGGTGAGAAATCAATACATATGCCATGAACCTAACAAGATCTCATATCATTTCAAGGCTTAACATCCTTTGCAAATGATTGAGAAACAAATTGTGGCTAAATTAGACAAAAATGATATTAAATCCATATAGAATATCTATTTAAGGGGGAGCATAGTATAAAATTAAGGGGGAGAAGAAATATAAAATATTCAACTTGGATATCTTTTTGAAATGACAAAGGGGGAGAAAGAATATAAAATCAAAAATATAAATGAGTTTCATAACATCTTGGCCAGCACTCACTTGCAAAACAAGAATGGCTACAAAAGGTAATCTTCAGGTATGAAACTCACATGGCTTTATATTTCCTTATCTTATATTTAGGAAATGTTTGTCATCTTCAAAAAGGGAGAGATTGTTGGATAAATTGGACATTATGATAAATCCCTTTGTTTCGATGATGACAAACATTTCATTCTTGTTGATCTAACGTGCTACTTGAGTGTTGCAGGAATGAGGTGGATGATTGTAAAGCTCTAGGGAATCTATATGCTTGAATGATTGTAAATGTCATGAAATGTAATAAATTGTAAACTTGTACAAATATATAATGTACAAGTACTTAGACTTCATGTAAATCAAGTGTTAGATCTTCCCTAGCTAAAATAGGTCATCCCATTCAATAGTGTCACATATGCACACTCATACACACACTTAGTGCCTTAATTGAAAGATTGAAACAGGGTCAATCTCGGTCGACAAACTCCTCGACCGAGACACTCTCGGTCGACAAACTTCTCGACCGAGAAAGACCCAGGTAGTCGTTAGACACAGCTGACAAGGTAGTTGGCAGTTGGAGATGAACGTTGCAAATACTTGATCCAGAGAGCCTGTCGGTCGACAAAACTTCGACCGAGTAGGCATCTCGGTCGACAATTCCTCGACCGAGATGAACTCTGACAGCAACTGCAGAATTAATTAACTAGCCGTTGCTAATACAACTAACTTGTACCTACCGACTAGTTAAGCACTTAGAACTCCCTAGATAGTGTCTAGAACTTCCTTAAGCACTTGAAGGTCATTCCTATAAATAGGACATGCCTTAGGACACCAAATGACACCCAAGCTACACTTGTGCATATACTTGAGCTTACACTTACAATTGACAATCTATTTTGAGAAATTGAGCAACACTAGCATTGGCTATTCTTTTCCTTGCTCCAAATTTTGTGTCCTATAGGCTAGCATCTCCTATCCACTAAACCTACATTCAAATATTCATTGGTTAGGAGATCTATATGCTTGATATAGGCAAATCAAGCCTTGAGCTACAAGTGGTATTGTAATTTCTATTTTTCCTTCTTGTTCCTTGTTATCTTTTGTATTCTCCTTTCTACTCCTAGGGTTGGAGGCTGCGGATTGGAGAAGGTTCTTCTCGGTGGAGAAGGTGGACTTCAGACTACTTCAAGAAGGCTGTTGCAATGGGAAGCTACTTCAAGAGGAAGGCTACTTTAAGGGGGAGCTTGAAGTTACTTCAAGAAGGCTTCTTCAAAGTTGGTGCAACTACTTCTAGGTGAAGGCTGTTCGAAGGGTTTGGTGAAAGGGACATTTGTTGGTAGGCCTCCAGCGTTTGATGGAACAAACTACACATATTGGAAGAGAAGGATGCAGTTCTACTTCCAAGGCATCAGTTGGGACTTATGGAGGATGGTGTCAACCCCATACGAGCTTCCTCAAATGCAATATGCAGAGTGGGATGCAAATACAGTAAAATCGGCTCAAAATGAATGCAAAGGCTGTAAGTATTCTTTATTGTTCAATTTCAGTAGGAGAATTTAATAAAATATCAAACTATGAAACAACCTATGAAATATGGCATAGACTTTCTATAACTTATGAAGGGACAGTTCAAGTTAAGAATTCCAAAGTTAGTATGCTTAAACAAAAGTTTGAACATTTCCGAATGGATCCAAATGAATCTATTAGTGAAATGTATGCAAAATTCTCTTCTATTGTAAATGGTTTAAATGCCTTAGGTAAAGTTGTTCTTGAGGAGGATCAGGTATCAAAGATTCTTAGATCACTTCCTCCCAAATACAAGCCCAAGGTGACGGCCATTGAAGAAGCAAATGACCTCACCCGACTAAAGATGGAACAACTCATAGGCAACCTAGAAGCTCATGAGGCAACGTTAGAAGAGGAAGAAAGAAGAGAACGTGAACTTCAACAAGGGAAAAAGAAGAACATTGCATTCAAAGCATCAACCAAGGACAATCATGATACAAGTGAAGATGATAGTGAAGAAGAAACTCTCATTGTAAATGGTAAGCAATATAAAAGTTTTAAAACTAATAAAACTCCACGTGTTTCTTCCTCCAGGTGCTTTGAATGTGGCAAGAAGGGACACATGAAAGGTGATTGTCCAAAACTCAAGAAAGGGAAGAAATCATCTCACAAAAAGAAAGAAAGAGCATATAAAGCTGCATGGGATGATTCAAGTGATGATAGTGATGATGGAAAAGAAGAAGTAGAATGCCTCATTGCTACAACAAATGAAGAAGAAGAAGAGGTAAGTCTTTTTGATCTACCAAAAGAAGATCTAATTGCTAGTCTTCAAGATACTCATGAGAAATATATTGAGCGCAAGAAGAAACCTAAGAAATCAAACAAAGTAAATGATGATTTAAATGTTAAACTTCTTGATCTTGTATGTGAAAATGAAGATCTCAAAAAGGCAAATAAAGATTATGATCTTAAGTTAAAATCTGTAGAAGCTGATTGCAATATTCTTTCCTTAGAAAAGTTAAACTTGCAAACTCAAGTGAATGATCTTCAGAAACAACCTGTTCTATGTTCACACTTAGATTATGATGAGGTTGTCAAAGAAAGAAACTCTCTAGTATCTGATTTAGATCAAGCAAAGAAAGATATAAACAAGAAGATGGATGATATTGCTAAGTTACAAAGAAATATAAATGAGTTAAGAGGAAATGACATGCTTGAAAATATTCTAAAAATTTCCTCTAGTTATAATGGAAGAAGAGGATTAGGATATGATCCAAAGAGAAATCAACCCAAAAGAGCTAAAGCATCCAAGACTAAGACTATGTTTGTACCTAGGAACACACTTTCTATAAAGAGAAATGAAGTTGACTCCATTAGTTGTCATTATTGCATGCCTCTTGGACATTATTCATTTGCATGCCCATATAAGAAAAAGAATGATGATTTAGCTTGGATTCCTAAAACTTAGAAGCTTAAATTTAACTAGTTGAGATTTGACCTAAACTGATTCTTGATATACAAATGTCATATCTCAACATAATCGAGCTCTAACTTGCATAATTTTGTTTTACTTGGAAGCAATTAACAGTTCTGAAAACATTCCAGAAACCTTGTCGGTCGAGAAACTGTCGACCGAGAGAACAGTCGGTCGAGAAATTGTCGACCGAGTAGGTCAATGATTTCCAGTCTGCAATAAATCTGCTGAATATGTTTTCAATTGATCAAATTGCTATCTATTTGTTGTTAATGACTGTTTGTACATGCAAAACAAAGTATAAATTCTGGAAACCATCCTTGAAAACTTATATGAGATTAATTTGGTTTATTCGCTAAATGGTTTAAGTTAAAACTGAAAATTATGAATTATGTTGATTTAAGTCAAATTACTGCCTTCATGGTCTATTCTAAGTATTCTTTGATTTATTCACATAGAAACCATATGTTGAATTTCATGTTGTTACTGTTTTATCATTACATCATGGATATGCTTTCACCATTTCATTATTCAATTTTCTACATATAAAGATGATGCTTGTTGCATAAGAATAAAACTCTATGGCACAAAAAGATAATGATTATTGCATGAATGATCCTTGATGATACATAGGCAAGAAAAATGATTTGTTGTTGATATATTCCTTAGAACTTCAATGCTTGCTCTTATAAAACAAATAGTCGTAACACATAAGATATTAATACAATTCCTTAATTGGTATCTTTAAAGACTTGAGATATTAATCGTGCTTTCAAGGATATATATTTTTATGAAAATAAGGGTACAAGAAGAAATAGAATTTGATATTTATGTACCTACAACAAAGCTTATCAAGGACGAACATCTTCATATTGAGTATAACTCAAAATGCTTCAAATTGATATCTAATCAAGTTTCATGCATACATTACACTTCACATATGAGTGCTCAAATTGGAAATCTGCAAAATTGCCTCTTGGTTGAAATCGAGTTTGACCAAGGGGCGCTATGGTCGAAGTCAAGGTCGACCTAAAATAAGCTTGACAAAATGCTTATTTGTACATCATTTTATTGTACTTAATCTTAGTATCAAAATGTACTTTTGATAAAGGTCAAAATCAAATTTTAGAAATCAATTGTGACCTTAGAAGCTTTAAATTGCTTTAAATTATAAGATTAAGGGGGAGCTCATAAAAAATTGGATTATTTGATTAAGAAGCTTACAAAAATATTGTAAACATCATATGAAGCTTGTTATGACTTTAGTATGTTTAGTATTAGATATGAAGAACTATACAAATATGACACATATCTTGTTCTTAATGTAATTCTCTAAACAAATCAGGGCTTAACATCCTGGGCATTTGGTTAGAGACATTTGTTTATGAACTCTAAGATTAAAGGACTCTCATTTTATTTTTAGGGCTTAACATCCCTTGTAAAATAGGTGAGAAATCAATACATATGCCATGAACCTAACAGGATCTCATATCATTTCAAGGCTTAACATCCTTTGCAAATGATTGAGAAACAAATTGTGGCTAAATTAGACAAAAATGATATTAAATCCATATAGAATATCTATTTAAGGGGGAGCATAGTATAAAATTAAGGGGGAGAAGAAATATAAAATATTCAACTTGGATATCTTTTTGAAATGACAAAGGGGGAGAAAGAGTATAAAATCAAAAATATAAATGAGTTTCATAACATCTTGGCCAGCACTCACTTGCAAAACAAGAATGGCTACAAAAGGTAATCTTCAGGTATGAAACTCGCATGGCTTTATATTTCCTTATCTTATATTTAGGAAATGTTTGTCATCTTCAAAAAGGGGGAGATTGTTGGATAAATTGGACATTATGATAAATCCCTTTGTTTCGATGATGACAAACATTTCATTCTTGTTGATCTAACATGCTACTTGAGTGTTGCAGGAATGAGGTGGATGATTGTAAAGCTCTAGGGAATCTATATGCTTGAATGATTGTAAATGTCATGAAATGTAATAAATTGTAAACTTGTACAAATATATAATGTACAAGTACTTAGACTTCATGTAAATCAAGCGTTAGATCTTCCCTAGCTAAAATAGGTCATCCCCTTCAATAGTGTCACATATGCACACTCATACACACACTTAGTGCCTTAATTGAAAGATTGAAATAGGGTCAATCTCGGTCGACAAACTCCTCGACCGAGACACTCTCGGTCGACAAACTTCTCGACCGAGAAAGACCCAGGTAGCCGTTAGACACAGCTGACAAGGTAGTTGGCAGTTGGAGATGAACGTTGCAAATACTTGATCCAGAGAGCCTGTCGGTCGACAAAACTTTGACCGAGTAGGCATCTCGGTCGACAATTCCTCGACCGAGATGAACTCTGACAGCAACTGCATAATTAATTAACTAGCCATTGCTAATACAACTAACTTGTACCTAACAGCTAGTTAAGCACTTAGAACTCCCTAGATAGTGTCTAGAACGTCCTTAAGAACTTGATGGTAATTCCTATAAATAGGACATGCCTTAGGACACCAAATGACACCCAAGCTACACTCGTGCATATACTTGAGCTTACACTTACAATTGACAATCTGTTTTGAGAAATTGAGCAACACTAGCATTGGCTATTCTTTTCCTTGCTCCAAATTTCGTGTCCTATAGGCTAGCATCTCCTATCCACTAAACCTACATTCCAATATTCATTGGTTAGGAGATCTATATGCTTGATATAGGCAAATCAAGCCTTGAGCTACAAGTGGTATTGTAATTTCTGTTTTTCCTTCTTGTTCCTTGTTATCTTTTGTATTCTCCTTGCTACTCCTAGGGTTGGAGGCTGCGGATTGGAGAAGGTTCTTCTCAGTGGAGAAGGTGGACTTCGGACTACTTCAAGAAGGCTGTTGCAACGGGAAGCTACTTCATGAGGAAGGCTACTTCAAGGGGGAGCTTGAAGTTACTTCAAGAAGGCTGCTTCAAAGTTGGTGCAACTACTTCTAGGTGAAGGCTGTTCGAAGGGTTTGGTGAAAGAATTGTAATTTTATGTAAAGTCCTTGCGAGGTAATAAAATTTGATTCTTTCAAAATCCCAGTTGGGTAAGCAACCAGGTAGTGGATTGACTGCCTTAGTATTTTCTAAGGTTGGAACCACTCTAAATCCTTGTCCCCTTGTCCAATATTTTTGTGGTTGGTTGTTTGAG
This sequence comes from Alisma plantago-aquatica, assembly GCA_963693085.1. NCBI lineage: Eukaryota > Viridiplantae > Streptophyta > Magnoliopsida > Alismatales > Alismataceae > Alisma > Alisma plantago-aquatica. Next base: position 1,124,909,514 of record OY856412.1, on the reverse strand, counting down.
TTAAATAATTATTGAAATATTTATAAAACCCTATTCACCCCCCCTCTAGTGGTTTTTCAATTGGTATCAGAGCAGGCTTCAAGGAACCCTAACTAGGTCTTGAAGAATGGGTGACGGGGTGCTCAACAACCTTAACCTTGAAGGGACATTTGTTGCTAGGCCTCCAACGTTTGATGGAACAAACTACACATATTGCAAGAGAAGGATGCAGTTCTACTTCCAAGGCATCAGTTGGGACTTACGGAGGATGGTGTCAACCCCATACGAGCTTCCTCAAATGCAATATGCAGAGTGGGATGCAAATACAGTAAAATCGGCTCAAATGAATGCAAAGGCTGTAAGTATTCTTTATTGTTCAATTTCAGTAGGAGAATTTAATAGAATATCAAACTGTGAAACAGCCTATGAAATATGGCATAGAATTTCTATAACTTATGAAGGGACAGTTCAAGTTAAGAATTCCAAAGTTAGTATGCTTAAACAAAAGTTTGAACATTTCCGTATGGATCCAAATGAATCTATTAGTGAAATGTATGCAAAATTCTCTTCTATTGTAAATGGTTTAAATGCCTTAGGTAAAGTTGTTCTTGAGGAAGATCAGGTATCAAAGATTCTTAGATCACTTCCTCCCAAATACAAGCCCAAGGTGACGGCCATTGAAGAAGCAAATGACCTCACCCGACTAAAGATGGAACAACTCATAGGCAACCTAGAGGCTCATGAGGCAACGTTAGAAGAGGAAGAAAGAAGAGAACGTGAACTTCAACAAGGGAAAAAGAAGAACATTGCATTCAAAGCATCAACCAAGGACAATCATGATACAAGTGAAGATGATAGTGAATAAGAAACTCTCATTGTAAATGGTAAGCAATATAAAAGTTTTAAAACTAATAAAACTCCTAGTGTTTCTTCTTCCAGGTGCTTTGAATGTGGCAAGAAGGGACACATGAAAGGTGATTGTCCAAAACTCAAGAAAGGGAAGAAATCATCTCACAAAAAGAAAGAAAGAGCATATAAAGATGCATGGGATGATTCAAGTGATGATAGTGATGATGGAAAAGAAGAAGTAGAATGCCTCATTGCTACAACAAATGAAGAAGAAGAAGAGGTAAGTCTTTTTGATCTACCAAAAGAAGATCTAATTGGTAGTCTTCAAGATACTCATGAGAAATATATTGAGTGCAAGAAGAAACTTAAGAAATCAAACAAAGTAAATGATGATTTAAATGTTAAACTTCTTGCTCTTGTATCTGAAAATGAAGATCTCAAAAAGGCAAATAAAGATTATGATCTTAAGTTAAAATATGTAGAAGCTGATTGCAATATTCTTTCCTTAGAAAAGTTAAACTTGCAAACTCAAGTGAATGATCTTCAGAAACAACCTGTTCTATGTTCACACTTAGATTATGATGAGGTTGTCAAAGAAAGAAACTCTCTAGTATCTGATTTAGATCAAGCAAAGAAAGATATAAACAAGAAGATGGATGGTATTGCTAAGTTACAAAGAAATATAAATGAGTTAAGAGGAAATGACATGCTTAAAAATATTCTGAAAATTTCCTCTAGTTATAATGGAAGAAGAGGATTAGGATATGATCCAAAGAGAAATCAACCCAAAATAGCTAAAGCATCCAAGACTAAGACTATGTTTGTACCTAGGAACACACTTTCTATAAAGAGAAATGAAGTTGACTCCATTAGTTGTCATTATTGCATGCCTCTTGGACATTATTCATTTTCATGCCCATATAAGAAAAAGAATGATGATTTAGCTTGGATTCCTAAAACTTAGAAGCTTAAATTTAACTAGTAGAGATTTGACCTAAACTGATTCTTGATATACAAATGTCATATCTCAACATAATCGAGCTCTAACTTGCATAATTTTGTTTTACTTGGAAGTAATTAACAGTTCTGAAAACATTCCAGAAACCTTGTCGGTCGAGAAACTGTCGACCGAGAGAACAGTCGGTCGAGAAATTGTCGACCGAGCAGGTCACTGATTTCCAGTCTGCAATAAATCTGCTGAATATGTTTTCAATTGATCAAATTGCTATCTATTTGTTGTTAATGACTGTTTGTACATGCAAAACAAAGTATAAATTCTGGAAACCATCCTTGAAAACTTATATGAGATTAATTTGGTTTATTCTCTAAATGGTTTAAGTTAAAACTGAAAATTATGATTTATGTTGATTTAAGTCAAATTACTGCCTTCATGGTCTATTCTAAGTATTCTTTGATTTATTCACATAGAAACCATATGTTGAATTTCATGTTGTTACTGTTTTATCATTACATCATGGATATGCTTTCACCATTTCATTATTCAATTTTCTACATATAAAGATGATGCTTGTTGCATAAGAATAAAACTCTATGGCACACAAAGATAATGATTATTGCATGAATGATCCTTGATGATACATAGGCAAGCAAAATGATTTGTTGTTGATATATTCCTTAGAACTTCAATGCTTGCTCTTCTAAAACAAATAGTCATAACACATAAGATATTAATACAATTCCTTAATTGGTATCTTTAAAGACTTGAGATATTAATCGTGCTTTCAAGGATATATATTTTTATGAAAATAAGGGTACAAGAAGAAATAGAATTTGATATTTATGTACCTACAACAAAGCTTATCAAGGAAGAACATCTTCATATTGAGTATAACTCAAAATGCTTCAAATTGATATCTAATCAAGTTTCATGCATACATTACACTTCACATATGAGTGCTCAAATTGGAAATCTGCAAAATTGCCTCTTGGTTGAAATCGAGTTTGACCAAGGGGCGCTATGGTCGAAGTCAAGGTCGACCTAAAATAAGCTTGACAAAATGCTTATTTGTACATCATTTTATTGTACTTAATCTTAGTATCAAAATGTACTTTTGATAAAGGTCAAAATCAAATTTTAGAAATCAATTGTGACCTTAGAAGCTTTAAATTGCTTTAAATTATAAGATTAAGGGGGAGCTCATAAAAAATTTGATTATTTGATTAAGAAGCTTACAAAAATATTGTAAACATCATATGAAGCTTGTTATGACTTTAGTATGTTTAGTATTAGATATGAAGAACTATACAAATATGACACATATCTTGTTCTTAATGGAATTCTCTAAACAAATCAAGGCTTAACATCCCGGGCATTTGGTTAGAGACATTTTTTTTATGAACTCTAAGATTAAAGGACTCTCATTTTATTTTCAGGGCTTAACATCCCTTGTAAAATAGGTGAGAAATCAATACATATGCCATGAACCTAACATGATCTCATATCATTTCAAGGCTTAACATCCTTTGCAAATGATTGAGAAACAAATTGTGGCTAAATTAGACAAAAATGATATTAAATCCATATAGAATATCTATTTGAGGGGGAGCATAGTATAAAATTAAGGGGGAGAAGAAATATAAAATATTCAACTTGGATATCTTTTTGAAATGACAAATGGGGAGAAATAATATAAAATCAAAAATATAAATGAGTTTCATAACATCTTGGCCAGCACTCACTTGCAAAACAAGAATGGCTACAAAAGGTAATCTTCAGGTATGAAACTCACATGGATTTATATTTCCTTATCTTATATTTAGGAAATGTTTGTCATCTTAAAAAAGGGGGAGATTGTTGGATAAATTGGACATTATGATAAATCCCTTTGTTTCGATGATGACAAACATTTCATTCTTGTTGATCTAACGTGCTACTTGAGTGTTGCAGGAATGAGGTGGATGATTGTAAAGCTCTAGGGAATCTATATGCTTGAATGATTGTAAATGTCATGAAATGTAATAAATTGTAAACTTGTACAAATATATAATGTACAAGTACTTAGACTTCATGTAAATCAAGCGTTAGATCTTCCCTAGCTAAAATAGGTCATCCCCTTCAATAGTGTCACATATGCACACTCATACACATACTTAGTGCCTTAATTGAAAGATTGAAATAGGGTCAATCTCGGTCGACAAACTCCTCGACCGAGACACTCTCAGTCGACAAACTTCTCGACCGAGAAAGACCCAGGTAGCCGTTAGACACAGCTGACAAGGTAGTTGGCAGTTGGAGATGAACGTTGCAAATACTTGATCCAGAGAGCCTGTCGGTCGACAAAACTTTGACCGAGTAGGCATCTCGGTCGACAATTCCTCGACCGAGATGAACTCTGACAGTAACTGCAGAATTAATTAACTAGCCATTGCTAATACAACTAACTTGTACCTAACGGCTAGTTAAGCACTTAGAACTCCCTAGATAGTGTCTAGAACGTCCTTAAGCACTTGAAGGTCATTCCTATAAATAGGACATGCCTTAGTACACCAAATGACACCCAAGCTACACTTGTGCATATACTTGAGCTTACACTTACAATTGACAATCTGTTTTGAGAAATTGAGCAACACTAGCATTGGCTATTCTTTTCCTTGCTCCAAATTTTGTGTCCTATAGGCTAGCATCTCCTATCCACTAAACCTACATTCCAATATTCATTGGTTAGGAGATCTATATGCTTGATATAGGAAAATCAAGCCTTGAGCTACAAGTGGTATTGTAATTTCTATTTTTCCTTCTTGTTCCTTGTTATCTTTTGTATTCTCCTTGCTACTCCTAGGGTTGGAGGCTGCGGATTGGAGAAGGTTCTTCTCAGTGGAGAAGGTGGACTTCGAACTACTTCAAGAAGGCTGTTGCAACGGGAAGCTACTTCATGAGGAAGGCTACTTCAAGGGGGAGCTTGAAGTTACTTCAAGAAGGCTGCTTCAAAGTTGGTGCAACTACTTCTAGGTGAAGGCTGTTCGAAGGGTTTGGTGAAAGAATTGTAATTTTATGTAAAGTCCTTGCGAGGTAATAAAATTTGATTCTTTCAAAATCCCAGTTGGGTAAGCAACCAGGTAGTGGATTGACTGCCTTAGTATTTGCTAAGGTTGGAACCACTCTAAATCCTTGTCCCCTTGTCCAATATTTTTGTGGTTGGTTGTTTGAGTTAAATAATTATTGAAATATTTATAAAACCCTATTCACCCCCCCTCTAGTGGTTTTTCAATTGGTATCAGAGCAGGCTTCAAGGAACCCTAACTAGGTCTTGAAGAATGGGTGACGGGGTGCTCAACAACCTTAACCTTGAAGGGACATTTGTTGCTAGGCCTCCAGCGTTTGATGGAACAAACTACACATATTGGAAGAGAAGGATGCAGTTCTACTTCCAAGGCATCAGTTGGGACTTATGGAGGATGATGTCAACCCCATACGAGCTTCCTCAAATGCAATATGCAGACTGGGATGCAAATACAGTAAAATCGGCTCAAATGAATGCAAAGGCTGTAAGTATTCTTTATTGTTCAATTTCAGTAGGAGAATTTAATAGAATATCAAACTGTGAAACAGCCTATGAAATATGGTATAGAATTTCTATAACTTATGAAGGGACAGTTCAAGTTAAGAATTCCAAAGTTAGTATGCTTAAACAAAAGTTTGAACATTTCCGTATGGATCCAAATGAATCTATTAGTGAAATGTATGCAAAATTCTCTTCTATTGTAAATGGTTTAAATGCCTTAGGTAAAGTTGTTCTTGAGGAAGATCATGTATCAAAGATTCTTAGATCACTTCCTCCCAAATACAAGCCCAAGGTGACGGCCATTGAAGAAGCAAATGACCTCACCCAACTAAAGATGGAACAACTCATAGGCAACCTAGAGGCTCATGAGGCAACGTTAGAAGAGGAAGAAAGAAGAGAACGTGAACTTCAACAAGGGAAAAAGAAGAACATTGCATTCAAAGCATCAACCAAGGACAATCATGATACAAGTGAAGATGATAGTGAAGAAGAAACTCTCATTGTAAATGGTAAGCAATATAAAAGTTTTAAAACTAATAAAACTCCTAGTGTTTCTTCTTCCAGGTGCTTTGAATGTGGCAAGAAGGGACACATGAAAGGTGATTGTCCAAAACTCAAGAAAGGGAAGAAATCATCTCACAAAAAGAAAGAAAGAGCATATAAAGCTGCATGGGATGATTCAAGTGATGATAGTGATGATGGAAAAGAAGAAGTAGAATGCCTCATTGCTACAACAAATGAAGAAGAAGAAGAGGTAAGTCTTTTTGATCTACCAAAAGAAGATCTAATTGCTAGTCTTCAAGATACTCATGAGAAATATATTGAGTGCAAGAAGAAACTTAAGAAATCAAACAAAGTAAATGATGATTTAAATGTTAAACTTCTTGCTCTTGTATCTAAAAAATAAGATCTCAAAAAGGCAAATAAAGATTATGATCTTAAGTTAAAATCTGTAGAAGCTGATTGCAATATTCTTTCCTTAGAAAAGTTAAACTTGCAAACTCAAGTGAATGATCTTTAGAAACAACCTGTTCTATGTTCACACTTAGATTATGATGAGGTTGTCAAAGAAAGAAACTCTCTAGTATCTGATTTAAATCAAGCAAAGAAAGATATAAACAAGAAGATGGATGATATTGCTAAGTTATAAAGAAATATAAATGAGTTAAGAGGAAATGACATGCTTGAAAACATTCTGAAAATTTCCTCTAGTTATAATGGAAGAAGAGGATTAGGATATGATCCAAAGAGAAATCAACCCAAAAGAGCTAAAGCATCCAAGACTAAGACTATGTTTGTACCTAGGAACACACTTTCTATAAAGAGAAATGAAGTTGACTCCATTAGTTGTCATTATTGCATGCCTCTTGGACATTATTCATTTTCATGCCCATATAAGAAAAAGAATGATGATTTAGCTTGGATTCCTAAAACATAGAAGCTTAAATTTAACTAGTTGAGATTTGACCTAAACTGATTCTTGATATACAAATGTCATATCTCACCATAATCGAGCTCTAACTTGCATAATTTTGTTTTACTTGGAAGCAATTAACAGTTCTGAAAACATTCCAGAAACCTTGTCGGTCGAGAAACTGTCGACCGAGAGAACATTCGGTCGAGAAATTGTCAACCGAGCAGGTCACTGATTTCCAATCTGCAATAAATATGCTGAATATGTTTTCAATTGATCAAATTGCTATCTATTTGTTGTTAATGACTGTTTGTAAATGCAAAACAAAGTATAAATTCTGGAAACCATCCTTGAAAACTTATATGATATTAATTTGGTTTATTCTCTAAATGGTTTAAGTTAAAACTGAAAATTATGAATTATGTTGATTTAAGTCAAATTACTGCCTTCATGGTCTATTCTAAGTATTCTTTGATTTATTCACATAGAAACCATATGTTGAATTTCATGTTGTTACTGTTTTATCATTACATCATGGATATGCTTTCACCATTTCATTATTCAATTTTCTACATATAAAGATGATGCTTGTTGCATAAGAATAAAACTCAATGGCACAAAAAGATAATGATTATTGCATGAATGATCCTTGATGATACATAGGCAAGCAAAATGATTTGTTGTTGATATATTCCTTAGAACTTCAATGCTTGCTCTTCTAAAACAAATAATCGTAACACATAAGATATTAATACAATTCCTTAATTGGTATCTTTAAAGACTTGAGATATTAATCGTGCTTTCAAGGATATATATTTTTATGAAAATAAGGGTACAAGAAGAAATAGAATTTGATATTTATGTACCTACAACAAAGCTTATCAAGGACGAACATCTTCATATTGAGTATAACTCAAAATGCTTCAAATTGATATCTAATCAAGTTTCATGCATACATTACACTTCACATATGAGTGCTCAAATTGGAAATCTGCAAAATTGCCTCTTGGTTGAAATCGAGTTTGACCAAGGGGCGCTATGGTCGAAGTCAAGGTCAACCTAAAATAAGCTTGACAAAATGCTTATTTGTACATCATTTTATTGTACTTAATCTTAGTATCAAAATGTACTTTTGATAAAGGTCAAAATCAAATTTTAGAAATCAATTGTGACCTTAGAAGCTTTAAATTGCTTTAAATTATAAGATTAAGGGGGAGCTCATAAAAAATTTGATTATTTGATTAAGAAGCTTAGAAAAATATTGTAAACATCATATGAAGCTTGTTATGACTTTAGTATGTTTAGTATTAGATATGAATAACTATACAAATATGACACATATCTTGTTCTTAATGGAATTCTCTAAACAAATCAAGGCTTAACATCCCGGGCATTTGGTTAGAGACATTTTTTTTATGAACTCTAAGATTAAAGGACTCTCATTTTATTTTCAGGGCTTAACATCCCTTGTAAAATAGGTGAGAAATCAATACATATGCCATGAACCTAACAGGATCTCATATAATTTCAAGGCTTAACATCCTTTGCAAATGATTGAGAAACAAATTGTGGCTAAATTAGACAAAAATGATATTAAATCCATATAGAATATCTATTTAAGGGGGAGCATAGTATAAAATTAAGGGGGAGAAGAAATATAAAATATTCAACTTGGATATCTTTTTGAAATGACAAAGGGGGAGAAAGAATATAAAATCAAAAATATAAATGAGTTTCATAACATCTTGGCCAGCACTCACTTGCAAAACAAGAATGGCTACAAAAGGTAATCTTCAGGTATGAAACTCACATAGCTTTATATTTCCTTATCTTATATTTAGGAAATGTTTGTCATCTTCAAAAAGGGGGAGATTGTTGGATAAATTGGACATTATGATAAATCCCTTTGTTTCGATGATGACAAACATTTCATTCTTGTTGATCTAACGTGCTACTTGAGTGTTGCAGGAATGAGGTGGATGATTGTAAAGCTCTAGGGAATCTATATGCTTGAATGATTGTAAATGTCATGAAATGTAATAAATTGTAAACTTGTACAAATATATAATGTACAAGTACTTAGACTTCATGTAAATCAAGCGTTAGATCTTCCCTAGCTAAAATAGGTCATCCCCTTCAATAGTGTCACATATGCACACTCATACACACACTTAGTGCCTTAATTGAAAGATTAAAACAGGGTCAATCTCGGTCGACAAACTCCTCGACCGAGACACTCTCGGTCGACAAACTTCTCGACCGAGAAAGACCCAGGTAGCCGTTAGACACAGCTGACAAGGTAGTTGGCAGTTGGAGATGAATGTTGCAAATACTTGATCCAGAGAGCCTGTCGGTCGACAAAACTTCGACCGAGTAGGCATCTCGGTCGACAATTCCTCGACCGAGATGAACTCTGACAGCAACTGCAGAATTAATTAACTAGCCGTTGCTAATACAACTAACTTGTACCTAACGACTAGTTAAGCACTTACAACTCCCTAGATAGTGTCTAGAACGTCCTTAAGCACTTGAAGGTCATTCTTATAAATAGGACATGCCTTAGGACACCAAATGACACCCAAGCTACACTTGTGCATATACTTGAGCTTACACTTACAATTGGCAATCTGTTTTGAGAAATTGAGCAACACTAGCATTGGCTATTCTTTTCCTTGCTCCAAATTTCGTGTCCTATAGGCATAAATTAATAAGAATGGAGGATATATTAGATAGACCTATTCCTCTTATCTCATTCTTGCTAGATATTAGTTTATTTTTTTTCCTAGTTGATGTTGAGGATGACTGAGATCCTAATTAATAATGTTATATTTCTCTAGAACAATATTTTTTTCTCCTTATGTATTGACTTTATTTTATCCATATGTGATGATGTGGACTTTGATCTTGGCTCAAAATCTGATCTTAGTTGATTACCTTAATCTCTTATATTTTCCCTTTTGACATCTATAGATATGAGTGCACACATATATGTGAATGTCACTATGGAAAGTATATAGAAATTGGGGTCATCACAGTCTTCATGACAACTGATGGTGGTGAGCAAGGGTGTCAACTGACATTCACCCCTTAAGTTAGGTGTTGGCCTAATTATAAGCTTAATGATCAACAACTAAGCACACTAATGATGCTATCAATCAATGGTGACATTAGCTTGATATTCAATGGTGATTAATAAATATAGTGCAGATCTAACAACCTATGGTGACTTAATGGTCACTAGTGATGGTAGATCACGTCTCTACAACCTATGATGAGTTAAGCATGTAGATGTAGTATCAATTAAGCCTTAAACTAATGGTTTCTTGGGTCATTTGATGCAATGGTTGGACCTATAATCCAATTGATGGTTTAATTTATGAACTTAACCTAATGGTTAAGATCTAATGTTTGTTCATCCAATAAATTGGAATGATGCCTAAATATAATATTTTGGTCCTAATAAATCGATTTAAATGGTTTTCTTTATGAGATCAACTTAAGAAGTTTATTTATTGACGACTTGTTTTAAATAAACAATCACTTGTGGGGTTTACCCTACTCTCAATGGAACTTTTTGTATTCTTAATCAAGGGATGTCTAGGGTTAGATGGTGACTGATTCTAGAGCACAAATCAATGACTTCATAGGTGATTTGTTCAAGATGTTTACTTATTTAAAGGACCAATGGATTTACCTCAATATTCCCATTGTTTTGGGTGAAGCGTGTAGTGTAATGTTATGATTGTAATGATGAGAATTTGATGGTTCAATGCCTTAAACTTGTAGTACTACCCTTGCCCTCATATGATTATGATTTATAATCACCATAATGAATTAGTGGGTAACCCTAATGAGGTATAGCTTGTTATACCTAGCTTTAATACAACTAAATGATGGTAATTGGATATGAATAGTCCTTGAATGAATAATACAATCATAGAGTACTCTCTTATTGTTGTTTAAACCCCTAATATGCTATAACCTGATAGTTACACCTTGATTTATGTGTGGGTTCATACTTGAGAATAGTATGGAATGTGATGGTGATTTCCATGATCCAATGGGGATGTTGTGAGTTAGGGTTTGGATATAAGTGTTGATGAGTAACATTAATATAATTTATCTTGTTGAACCTAACTCTAATAAAAATAGATATAGATGAGTATTCATGTTTAACATTCTTATATGATGTAATGATGGTGAAATAACATCCTTAATATGATCATAACCTTAATATGTTAATTGGTGGTTATCATAGCCACATGGTTGATACTTTCTTATGCTAAACATGTGCATTATGAATATAATGAGGGTTAATCATATATAGATTCCTTGCATGTTAATGTAATAAAGGAATATTCTTAATGTTAATATAACCCTGCTAGGATTGTTTATGAATATCTCCTAGCTCATTAATGCAATATTGTTTTGATCTAGTTTATTATATGTAAGTGATGTTGTTGAGCCTTGTTATAAGGCATGGAAAGATAATGATGATCTTGCAGAGAATAGCATGATGGTCTTAATGACCTTTGGGCATGGCTGAGACCTAAATGAGGTGTAATCCTCTTATGTTGAAAAGGGTTGATACCCTTTGATATTTTGGAAATAATTTATATCTTGTGATAGTATGATGACTAGTGTGGTCTCATGAATGGAAAGTGAATGGTACCACGTGATGATGAGATGAGAAATTATGTTTCACACATTTTATATCTTTTGAAGTTGTGATACTTATATGATTTCTAGAAGTGAATTAGGGTTTGTATGTTCACTTGTTTGATGCATCCTTAATTCACCCAATTGGAGATAACTAATCAAGTGAAACTCTAATCATGTAGTAACCTGTGCCATAGAACCATCTTCAGTATCAGAACTTGCTGGATGGTGAAATGAGTATTCTTAAGGGAAACTTGGAGCACATACTATTGAGTATGCAGGGTGCTTGTCATCCTGACACCAAGTGTCTCAGGAGGATGGCTGCGGTCATACCTAGCCCTCTTTTTAAGAATGACTTTGGTTGGGTCTTAGTGATTATAACATGATGTGATTAGAGGACAACTATGATTGTACCTCAGTGTGATGCTAGCGCCATGACCTGTACCAAGGTAGGCTAGTTACAGGACTATATGTCACTATTATGTAGTTTGACTATATGTCACTACAGTGCAGACTCGTAATGACTGAATATGGATAAGATCTTGGAGTCCAGCTCTTCCTAGATCCTATATGGATCTGATTGTGATCAAGCGATGGTCAGTTTCACTTTGAGTGGTACGACTCAAACTCCCCAGGGCGTAATAAAAGATGTAATACAACTGTGTAGCATATTTGTTTAGGGATATACATGACGTTTCATATTGGATGATAACCCTTATTCGTTATCTTTACATTAAGATGATGCTTAGTGCAATTAAGAGATAGTAGATATACTTAGGTTGTGGATATGCTTAAGATTGTAGATGTGTACATACAATAGCTATGCTTATGTTGATAACTATACTGCTACTGCTGATTATAATCATGATTCTATCTATCTCATGTTGTTAGTTATGTTTAGCATGCTAGCCATGCCTTTGTAAATAGAGATGCATCAACTGCTAATCATTCTTATCCAGATAGTTGTGCTTATGTTGTTAGCTCTTCCTATGATGTTGATATGTTCAACCTGTTAGACATGCTGATGTTGTTAACTATGCATATGATACTAGATTTATTCATGATTTTAGAGATGCTCATGTTGTTAGACTCCTTATACTATTAGTAGGGATATGAGAATAGTTTGGCTAATGAAGATAGTTATTATCTTCTACTTTATGTATTTTGTTAATCATCGGTGATGTTGAGCTTATTTGTTATATATGATTAAACTGCTTAAATTGTCTCATTACCTAAAAATGTTGGAATACATAAATGTTGTTGGAGGTTATATCTCTTGCTGGGACATGGGTCTCACCCTTGTGGTTCTCTACATTTTTTAGGTAATCAGAAGTGATATCCACAAGATTGTAGATGCGTACATATAGTAGCTATGATTATGTTGACAACTAGACTACTACCGCTGATTATAATCATGATGCTAGCTATCTCATGTTGTTAGTTATGTTTAGCATGCTAGGCATGCCTTTGTAACTAGAGATGCATATACTGCTAATCATGTTTATCTAGATAGTTGTTCTTATGTTGTTAGTTCTTCTTATGATGTTGATATGTTCAACATGTTAGACATGTTGATGCTGTTAGGTATGCATATGATACTGGATTTATTCATGATGTTAGAGATGCTCATGCTGCTAGACTCCTTATACTGTTAATAGGGATATGAGAATAGTCTGGCTAATGAAGATAGTTATTATCTTCTCCTTTATGTATTTTGTTAATCATTAGTGTTGTTGAGCTTATTTGTTATATATGATTAAACTGCTTAAACTGTCTCCTTACCTAAAAATGTTGGAATCAATAAATGTTGTTGGAGGTTATATCTCTTACTGGGACATGGGTCTCACCCTTGTGGTTTGCCACATTTTTTTAGGTAATCAGAAGTGACAAAAACAAACATGTGGCAGAAAAAAGGAGCTATAGTAATGAATCTTTGAGAAAGTTGATTAGATGTCTAATGTGTCCTAGAGTCGTCTATGTACTCTCAGGTCCGGGTATGAAAAGTTTGTATATGGTGTTTCAAATGAATCGGAAAATTATTAGCATGTTAATGTTTATTTGTGTGGCATATACAAATATTGTTATCCTGTGTATATATGTTGTGGCTAAGGTGATAGAACAATTTGTATCAAATTCTTGTCATATTATGGAGATAAGAAAGATATTTGGCTCTTATGCAAATGTTTCTGAGGGGGTGTTGATGTTGAAATTGATTTTAATTTACCCATATTTTTGGGTATGTGGTTAATTGGTGATCGATTGTTTTTATGTTTTAAGTAATCTCATTTAGTGTAATGGGTTCTCACACAAAGCGTCATCCTAAAGAGATCATTATAAGTAATCCTTTTGAAAGGGTGAAGACGCAGGCTGCATACTACAAGGAACAAGCTGACAGTGCCTTCATCTCTCAACTTGAGCCAAAGAATGTTAAAGAATCTCTCAAGGATGAGGAATGGATTCTATCCATGATATAAGAGTTAGAGTAGTTTGAGAAGAACAATGTGTGGACCTTAGTGTCAAGATCAAATGATAGGAATACCTTTGGCACCAAGTGGTTCTACCTCAACAAGCTTGATGAAAGTGGAAAAGTGGTAAGGAACAAAGAAAGGTTAGTAGATCAAGATTACAACCAATATGAAGGTATATAATTTGATGAAACTTATGCACCTATTGCTAGACTTGAATCTATTAGAATTCTACTTGCCTTTTCTAGCACAACAGTTTCATGCTTTTTCAAATGGATGTTAAAAGTACGTTTTTGAATGATACAATATAAGGGGAAGTCAATGTGGCTCAACCTCCCAGCTTTGAACATGATAAATTTCCTAACCATGTTTACTTGTTACAAAAATCTCTCCATGGATTCAAACAATCCCCCTAGAGCTTGGTATTAGAAACTAAAGAACTTTTTTCTAGACAATGGCTATATCATGGGAAAAGTTAATTCTACACTATTTCTAAAACACACTTCTAGAAATTTTTTGATCATTGAAATTTATGTAGATGATATTATTTTGGTAGAATTGATCTTGATCTTTGCAAGGAGTTTAGTTCTCTTATACAAAGTGAGTTTGAGATGAGCATGATAGGGGATCTTACTTTCTTCCTCAGCTTCCAAATAAAGCAAACCAATGAAGGTAACTTCATCAACCAAAGCAAGTATACTAGTGAACTACTTAAGGGCTTTGGGATGGATAAAACCAAGCCGATGGAAACCACCATGTCAAACACCACCAATCTTGACAAAGATAAAGAAGATAAGAAAGTGGATGAGAAGCTCTATAGAGGTATGATTGGAAGTTTACTTTATTTAACTTCCTCTAGACCTGACATAATTTTTTGTGTTGTCTTGTGTGCTTGCTTTCAATCAAGTCTAAGAAATTCACATCTTATAGCGGTTAAGAGGATTTTGAGGTGTCTAGCAAAAACTCAAAATTTTGGACTATGTTATCTCAAGTCAAGGAACTTTACTCTTACTACCTATAGTGATGTTGCCTATGTAGGTTGTTTGATTATTAGAAAGTGCACAAGTGGCACTTGCTTCTTCCCAGAATAATGCTTGGTTTCTTAATTCTCTAACAAACAAATCACAATAGCTCTTTCAACTACTGAGGCTGAATACATTGCAGTTGGGAGAAGTTGTGCCCAAGTCCTATGGATGAAGCAAATGCTCCAAGACTTTAAAGTTCATTTTGATGCTTCTCCTATCTACTATGACAATACTAGTGCAATTAATCTCTCTTATAATCCTATATTTCATGTAGAGATGAACATATAGAGGTATGCCATCACTTTCTTCGTAACCACATTTCCGAGAAGTTATCTATATCACTCATGTGGACATAGAGAATCAACTTGTGATTTTTTTTACTAAACCTCTAGCTAGAGAGAATTTTACTTTTATTATATCAAAATTTCTCTTAACTGTTGTTGATTATATAGACATGCAATCTAGCTATATGTTATCATTCATATATGTTTCTTGCTTATAATTGGTCATATTTTAGTTGAAAGTCCGTAAATTGCCATGTTTTCATGCCTTGTTTCGCTTATTTTTGGCTATTTTTCACAAATGACTATTTTATTGAAAAATAGTAGCCAATGAAGAGTGGAATGTGCCTAAGTATGTTAAAAATTCATGAAAATCTAGATAAATAAATTTATATAGCACTCTTGAGGCTTAAATTTAATTTTTCTATGTTTTAGACAAGCTGACCAATCGGTCGAGTATGTCCTGAAACAACTTGACCGATCCTTGGCTAAGGACCAAGTTATATATCAGTATCAGTCAAGTTTCTAACACACAAAACTTGATTGATCACGTGACTGGGCACAATTTAAAAATACCAATCAACCAACTTTTCCCCCTCTCAACTAGAGAAAGTCAACTAATAGCTGACCACCAGTACTCATCCTCCAACCCTAGGGCATCCCAACCTCTCCTACACCCTTCCTAGCCTCCATTCACCCCTCCTTGCCTCTCCCAATAGTGACCTAGGTGTTTTGGGGACCTTCTTGTGGTGTTTTCCTTCTCATTTGGTGGTCTTCTAATCTCAATCCTACCTAGATGGCCTTCAATCATAGGAAACGATCCACCCTAGATGGAGCTCCGTCTTCCTCTTCTGCTCCTTGCCATGTCTCCTTTGTTGGCATCTCCTTCATCTCGTCTCAAGCCATGATATGTACAAGGAACTCCTTCCTAGGAATCCCTTTCCTTTTTGTTCCTTGTTTGAACCTCATTTTGCAACGACTGAAGTGATTAAGGAGGTTGCTAGGGTGTTCAAAGCACATCATCTTAGTGATTTGTGTGTAGAGAGTCCATGATTTGAAAATGCCATGTCAAGCACTAAGGTTGTCCATGAGTTTTATGCCAATCTTATGTGAAACTACAACACCCATGTTCCACCACCTAATACCCAGATCATCTTGATGTCAATATAGTCGGTACCAAGATAACAATCTCTGGGGATTCATTGAATACCTATTTCTCTAGTATTAACGTTATCACTTCTTGGGTGGCTTCCTATCCCTCTTTCCATGACTTGTTGGACCCTCAAGGTTTCTACAAGAGCTTTGAACCCTTGCTTACCCTTCTTAGTATCTATAAGTTCTTGAATAAGCCTGATGTGCCATACTAGAAGAAGTCCACCTTATCCTCCTCTTCCCTTGATATTAAGACACATATGATTGCTCTAGTTGCCAATTTCAATATCCATCCTAAGAGGAATCAAATGAATATTGCATAGAATACTACATCAATCATGTACTGTTTGTTGAACAATATTGGAGTCAAGTGGGATTGCTATATTCTTCATCATATGACCTACTTCGACTCAGGGAAGAACACCATCGATACCCATTTCTCTTATCCAAACATGATATGTGGTGTGTTTGATCACCATTCTCAAAAATATCTCTTTCATGATATTATCTACAAACCAATTTAGAAAGGAGTTTACGTTAGTGAGACAATCATCAAGAAAACCTTTCTTCTAACCTACTCCACCAACTAGGTGCCTCTACCTCCACCCAGGCCCCTCCACCACCACCACCACCCGACCTAACCACGCCTTGTTTTCTATATCAAATGAAGCCCTCATGGGATATATGATACATCAACAGACATACAACCTTCAAGTTCAAGACCACCTCTGCTAGGACGTTGTTCAAATCATGTCACACATGAAC
Source organism: Alisma plantago-aquatica (assembly GCA_963693085.1). Lineage (NCBI taxonomy): Eukaryota > Viridiplantae > Streptophyta > Magnoliopsida > Alismatales > Alismataceae > Alisma > Alisma plantago-aquatica. Next base: position 1,124,892,402 of record OY856412.1, on the reverse strand, counting down.
TAATACTATAGCCATCCCTAACCACCCTACCAAGCTTACCGCGGTGTTGACTATGCTTCTTATGCATATAGTCAGTTCTACCCCGACCCTCCATCCGCTGCTTGCACTGTACCTCCTACTACTTTTGATGGTAGACCTACCCCTGTCCCTAGTGCTCTTACTCTTCTACCTCTTCCTATTGGGCCCACCGCTTCTCTTCTTGTTGGTTATGTTGGAGTTTCTGCTCCCACCATTTCTAAGCAAATGCACTACATGCATGTGGCATATTTTGGGCTGAGCAGAATGCTAGATGGACTGGTATTCATGCCTTTGGACCTCCTATTGATGAGGAAATGCCTGACCAGGATGTTGAGGAAGAAGTTTATGATGATGAGGATGTTGATGCTGGTGATGATGGATCATATGATGGTGATGATAGTGAGGTCACAATTTTTGCCAATGTTGCACCCTCAGATGATGATGAGGATTACCAGCCAAAGCCCAAGGATGATGATGTTGATGACGGCCCAGTTGATATATATATAGTCTAGATGTTTAGTTCTTGGTCTTTATCATGCTTATCTAGATCTATTTCTATTGAATTTTAATGTATTAAACATTTTGGCATTGTAATTGAGGTTTACTATTTTCTACTATCATAATTTTTCATTGGCTTGTAGTTTTCATATCGAAAGGACATCTCTATTGTAGTACTCTTAAATTTATGTACCTTAACTCTTTGTTTGGTTACATCTGATAAGTTGATGGTATGTGCTCCCATTTTTTGATTATGACTCTAGATAGCTTGTTTCTCTAAGTTTTGTCTTCATTTGGCGCTTGCTTTAATAGTTGCTTGTGCAGTTTGTGCCTATAGCAAAGACCCATGTTTGATAGATCTTCTACCCCCTATCTTTCTTAAATGACAAAGGAGGATAAGAGTATGAGAGCTCATGTACTGTAGGTACCACAGGGGAGAAATGATCTCAACCATATTAAAATTATTTCTCATGTGATCCTTTTCTAGTCAATTATCAGAAATATCATGTGACTTGCTACAGGACCATGTAGTATATATATGTGCTATGTTTTTTTATGGATATCATGTGACTTGCTAGAGGACCATGTAGTATAAATATGTGCTATGTTTGTTTGTGGAAAAACTAACCATGTAGGTAAAAGTAAGCATGAATTAAGGGGGAGCAATTAAAATTGTTCATTCATGCATCCCCTTGCAATTTACAAGGTAAAGGTTTAAATTTTCATATCCTTTTCAATATGTTAAGGAACGGTTTGCCATTGTCAAAAAAGGGGGAGAATGTTGACCTGTGAGTTGCACATTGTTCATATTTTGATAATGAATTAACCATTCCATTCATATGTATCTAGTATGTCTACTTGAGATTGATTTTAGGCATTAGGTACATGAAAGGATCAATTCAATCAAGCCCTAGCTTGATCAAGTTCAAGTTAAAAGCAATGCAAATGCACTTTTGTGAAAAACACCCTAAAACCCTTAGGATGATTTTTGTAATCCTTTGTATTGATGTAATAACTTGTAATTAAGATAGGAGAAAATCAGGAGCCCTTAATTTGAACGTTTAATCACTCTAATGACATTTTCTAGAATTCATTATAGGGTATTTTCAATTGAGTTTCTCCTGTCACAAATTCGACCAATCCTCTTGATGCATTTTAAAAATTTATAGGTTTACTCGAGTTTCCTATAACACAGAACATGATTGATCCCTGCACTGGACAAAACTAAATTTAAGTGATTGGACGAGTTTCATCCAGGATAAACTCGACTGATATTTCAAATTTTCTTTGTCATATAGTGCAATCAGTCAAGTTACCTTTAATGAAACTCGACCCAATGCACTGTATAGAGAATGCAGAAAAGTGATTCTAACCATTGAAGTGTTTCAAAAATTGAAATCATATCCATTCAACACACAAAATGTCTAGAAAACATTCCTTAATTCTCCAAGCCTCTAGTGAACACCCCCAATTATAAATAGGACCTCTTGGAGTTCATTCTAAAGTTTATCCTTCATACTATTTGGGCTCCTAGCTATAGTTGAGTGCATCCAGTCCACTTGATCCCCTTTCTCTCTCTTGTTTTTAAATCAAAATGTCCATATGAGTGAGATAGGATTTGTATGAGAGAGCTACTTCATTGTATTCTTGTAAAACTCTCAAAGCTTCCCTTCCCCAACCCCTTTCTTCAAGATCAAGTTGGTGAAATCTTCTCCAAGTGAAGAAGAAAGTGCAAAGCTTCTTCAAGGTTGAAGAATAAGATTCTAAAGCTTATCTGAGTGGAAGGAGAAGGCAAAGGAAGAAGATCCATAAGGAGAGTGGATAAATCCTCAAGGCCAAAGACTTGTTGCAGCAATAAATCTCCTTGGATAAGGTCTCTAGCTAGCTACAAAAGTGGGTAAGTCCTTGGAGGTAGAAGACTCTTGCTCAAGGATAGGTAAACCATTTGTGTAAAGTTTATTGGCTCCTTCTGGTCCTTAAAAAGGAGTTTGGGTATCATTGTTCCTGAAAAAGAAAGGTCATCTTGTATGTCTTAATATAAGAATAAATGGGTTGCAAAATCCTAGAGCTTGACCTCTCTAGGAAGTGGATTGGTTTTCTCCTAGTCTGGAGATTGAAACCACTCTACATAGCTTGTTCATTG
>OY856412.1:1124812243-1124887243 GCA_963693085.1 Alisma plantago-aquatica | reverse complement strand
CTTTATTACCAACATTTACTTATTTGAGTTCTATTATCTTCAATTGGTTTACAAAAGAGTTTTATATTGTTAGTATGAATTAAAATCCACATCTTACCCATTTAACATATTCAATTCCATATTTATCTAAATTATAGGTCATTATTAATATTTATGGTAATGGACTTTCCAATTGTTACTACAAAGCACATTATTCATTTTTATTTAGACATTATTCTAGTAAAGAAAATATATATAATGTATTTAATGATTTTATTTACAAGTTGACACATAATTAAGTTATTTTGTAAATGTTTTTAAATTTTATTCTTGTTTGGTAAAATCTAAGGAACTAATTCTCACTAGCCTTATAATTATACAATAGGGGAGGATTCTAGGTTTTGGTTTGTTACAACACTCCACCCTTAAAAAAATTCATCCTCAAAATCTTATCATCCAAACATTACTAATCACCCATACTCCACCCCTCAAAAAGGTTTTTCATAACAAGTCAAAAAACCCTATAGGTACAAAAGATGGTGTCATGTACTACATTACATTCATCCTCGAAGGTACCATGCAAAACAAAACACATATCTTTAAAGTCTAACTAAGATATTATGGGTTACCTGCAACATGATCTTCTTCATTAACTTCTTGGCCATCCAAAGCAAATACTCTCCCAGCACACTCTTGTTGGATAAATTGGACATTAGCATACCCTTTGTTTTGATGATCACAAATATTTCATTCTTGAGGATCTTGAAAGATCCCTCAATGATGCTACGATAAAATACAATCACCTTCCTTGAATTATCCTTCACCTAGAATTAGCCTAAACCCCCTTGAAGCAACCTTCTTTGAAGTAGCTTCATGCTCTTATAACAACCTTCTCCTCCTTAAAGTAGCTCCACCACCTTGAGATAGCCTTAACCTAGAAGTAGCTCTGACCTCCCTTGAAGCCGCCTTCTTGAAATAATCTCAATCAACCTTGGAGCAACCTTCTCCACCAAGAAGTAGCTCCAATCAAGATCCCTCAAGCAACCTCCACAACTTGGAGTAGCCAAGGAGCACAAGTAGCTTAACTTGTGAAAGGGGATTGGAAGAAAGGAAGTACACCACTAGAGTATTGTGCTTTGATTCTGTATCAAGCATTGTACCTCTCAAACCACTTAGTATGGACGTTTCTTGAATGGTGGCTAAGTGTCTATGGCTATAGGACACGAACTTGGAGCTTGAAGAACAAGATGGCAAGTGTTTCTCCACTTTGTTTCTCACTAGAATGGATTCTCAAGTGTGGCTTATATATTTTAGATGTACTAAGGCCTCTCCTGTTTATAGGAATGGTTTGTAAGTATTTAGGGACATTCTAGGGAGTCTCTAGAGTGTTCTTAGTTTTTAACTAGCTATTAGGTAGACAACATTTGGCTAGCAATGGCTAGTTTGTTCGTTCTTGGAAGAACAATCCAGAACCTTGCTCGGTCAATAAGTTTGTTGACCAAACCATATCTCAGTCGAACTTTTCTTTGATCAAGCTTGGGTTTTAAGGCAAATGTGTACCACCATCTATTTTTAACTCCCAACCACTTGGTCTAACAGTCATAAGCTTTGGACCGAGGTTGGGTCGGTCGACTATATTTTCGACCAAAACACATTTCAGAGCACAAATGTGTAAGGTTTTGAACAATATCAGAATGTTCAACTGAGGTGGTTATCGATCGACAAAAAATTCGATCGAGTGTGTCTTGGTCGACTAGTTTCTCGATCAAGGATGTTCCTATTTCATACTTTTGAACCTCCTATTAAATGTGTTAACTAATGGATGATAATGACTCGAACTGTAGGGGGATCCTAACTAAGGGTTGTTTTGGAAGATCTAACACTTGATTTACATGATATCTAAGTACTTGTCATCATATCTTTGTACAAGTTTTTACATTTGAGTACAATCATGAAAATATAAACATTTAAGCTCGTTGATCTTCAATTTGTATTGATCTTCAACTTTCCACTTAGTAGGATCTCCTTATTTCCTGTAACCCTGAAATACTCAAGTAGCACGTTTGATCCACAAGTATGAAATTTTTGTCATCATCAAAACAAAGGGTATGTTGATGTCCAATTTAGCCAACAATCTCCCCCTTTTGGAAGATGACAAACATTTCTACAATATGATCAAAATGATTTAAATGAGATGAGTTTCATACCTATGATATACCTGAGATAAATAGATTCTTTTGTTCTCATAAAATGTGTGCTAATATTCCCAAAGATATATGGAACATAATATCCATCTCTTAAGTCAATGTAGAACCAATTAATGTCAAGCCAAGAGATCATGAAACTCATGATATTTTATTTCTCCCCCTTTGTCATTTCAAAAGATAACCATATAGTCATTTTAAACATACTCCCCTTGAATGGAATGCTCCTCCTCAATAGAAGACTCACATTTTTAAAAACAAAGTGATGAATATGTCCAATGAAAGACATGAGATAAATTTTTATTTGCATGAACAAGTGAACACAAACAAGCTCAATTTCATTGATAATAAAGTGATTACATAAGCCTTACTACTCATGACATAGGATAACAATATCACTTGAAAGAGTTCAAAATTACATCAACTTCATGAACTTTCCCAAGAAACAAAATATCACCATAATACTTGACATGTATCTTTCAGTCAAGTGCACCTATCTTTGTAAGAGCATATGCTTCTAGAAATATAGGAGCCCGACCAAATCTAAAATAAGCAGCTATGTCCTAGAGTTGAATGGGTGAGTATGGGGTATGGGAAAGATCATTTGATAGTGGCGATGGAACTTGGGTGTATTGTATGTAAGGGTTAAAAGGATAGGTGCTCCCATGATATAGTGCATATGGGTATGTGTTAGGAACATTAGGAGATAAGGCTTTCATTTTTTGGTTTAGATAAGTCATGGCATGGTGGTTATAGTCTAGATGTCTCCCAAGTTGATAAGTGACCCTTTGAGATAGGAAACATCATTTGCAAGGTTTTCTATGGGATAGCTAGGAGGATTAGTAGGTGGAGGATTTACTTTAGTGGATGGCTCGCCTTCGGTCCTAGTTCTTTTGTGCCCAAAGTCAACACCCATTTTATCAACAATGTTTTGGGTAATTATTTGGGGAAATCTATCACATTTGTAGCCTAAGTCCTCTAAGTTTTTGTTAAGAGAATATTGGATTATTTGGAAAACAAAATATGAATAAGGTGGATTTTTAGAAAAATCAAACTGAATAGGATGATGCGAATGAAGTTCACAGGAATACTTTCAAGTATGGCATAGATAAGGAACAACTTAAATTATGGAATTTTAGTTTTATTGGCTCTAGGATAAATGTTATGGGTAATAATTAGATTCACTATCCTAGCTTCAGGAGTTAAGGGGGTAGCATAATAGGTTCCCTTATGTTCTTGTGATGAGGTGTTGGGAACAAAGATAACCTGTTTTATATCACTAAGGCTAATGGTTTCTTCTTCAGTGGAGAATTTTGAGATATGAATTTTGGTGGTTAGGTCTAGAAATTCTTCATACTATTTAATATCTATATCTAGCATCTTGAGGATGTCATTTTTGGAGAAATAGAAGGATAAACCATCAACCATGGAAGTGAAAGACAATAGGTCATTGGAGTCTCTAGTGAGGTTGGCATAGAATTAATTTATGGCTTGAGTGGACTAGAAGTGAAAGGAGGGGATAAGAAATTCCTTCAATTTTTGCACCTTGAAAAGTTGGGAGAGATCGAGAAAAGTGACAAAGTCGTTGAGTTCCACTAGATGTATAGGAAGAGGAGACTTTGAGGTGAGCTTTAAGTAATGTTCTCCAGTAGCATCATCATTGAAGGGGATGTCATTGATGATGCTTAAGGCTAGAGTAAGTATTCGTCCCTTCCTTGTAGCAACTTGCTTCTTCCCACCATGAGCTGAAGAGGAAGCTATCTTGATCAAATAGTGGTGGAAGAAGAGGTGGAGATGACAGGGGATGAATGTTGCTGGAAGATAGCTCTAAGAATCACTAGAGAGGTGATGGAAAAGAGAGCACTTGAGTTGTGAAGAAAATGGGAAGATTGGGATGCTATTTATAGCAAAATAGAACCTTACTCACTCGACAAATTCGTCGACCGAGACCCCAATGACTCTTTTCCAATGTGTCTTTTTGCAGCTAGTTGGTTGATGTTTGAATTTAAAATATGGTTACAGTAGTCGAGGACTCAGTGGAGAATATTTTCGACCGAGGGACCTATGAGTAATTTTTTTTCAATCCATGAAGTATCTAGAAGAATCTCAGCTAAGATGTGCATAGTCAGCCGAGAGTCCCACCAAGTGAAACTCGGTCAAGAATTTTTTGGCCGAGATCTTTCTCGGTCCAATATCTTATCGTCTGAATATGATATTGTCAGTAGTTTTTCATAATTGAATTGAGCTTGTTTAAGTGCTTGTTAATTATAATCAATTATTATGGATAAATAAAGGAATAATTCTAAAATTGTATGAACTAAAAGTCATGTGAATTTCAAATATGAAAATTATCAAGAATTTTGAGCACATATATCAAAGAAAACATCTTCCAGGGGGGTATAAGTAACCTCTTTATAATGTATTGAAATTGATCTAAGGAAAGTGATTTGGTAAGATATCGGCTAATTTCTCCTTTGTATCAACATTATGGAGAGAGATATTAATCTTACAAATATGATCTCTTACGAAATGATGTCTAATCTTAATGTGCTTAGCATGACTGTGTAAAACATGATTATGAGCCAAGTTTATAGCACTAGTATTATCACAGAAGATCGGTGTAGAGAAAAATGCAAGGCCATAGCGATTTAAAACTTGTTGCATATAAAGCACTTGAGAACAACATGAACCGTCAACCATGCATTCGGCTTCAATGATAGATAAGGAAACTATATTTTATTTCTTACTAAACCAAGATACTAAGGCTCACCACCACATGTTCTCTTTTGATCAATATGATAACCAGCATAATCGACATCATTCTAAGATTTTAAATCCAATGATTGACATTTAGGATACCATAATCCATATTTTATTGTGCCAGTGAGATATCTTAAAATTTGTTTGATGGCTTGAAAATAATAATACATGGTTTTTTTATTGAAATCTAGCACAAAGTCCAACATAAAACATCATATCCGGTCTAGGGACAATTAAATATAGCAAGCTACCAATCATGGCCCTGTATAAGGAATCATCAATGGGTTCACCATCTTCATCCTTGTCAATTTTAGCAGAAGTGGCCATAGGTGTAGTAGCATGTTTGCAATTTTCCAAATTAAATCATTTTAAGAGTTCCTTGGTGTATTTCTCTTGGTTATAAAAATTTCAATGAGTGTTTGTTTTATTTGAAAACCAAGAAAAAAATTTATTTCACCCATAAGACTCATTTCAAATTCTTTTTGCATGATGTCACTGAATTGATTACATAAGGAATCATTTGAAGCAACAAAAATAATGTCACCGACATATATTTTAACAATAAGAAAATCTAATTCACATGTTTTGAAAAGTAATGTGGAATCTAATTTTCCAATAGAGAAACCATTATCAAAGAGATAATTTGTAAGTATTTCATACCAATTTTGTGGTTCTTGTTTTAGACAATAAAGAGATTTCTTAAGTTTATAAAAATGGTCAAGTTTGTTAGGAATTTCAAAACTAGGTGATTGGGCAACATAGACTTATTCTTCTATGATTCCATTTATGAAGACAATTTTTACATCCATTTGAAATAGTTTGATTTCGTTATGGGAACTAGAGCTAATAACATTTTAATGGATTCAAGTCTATCCACAAGTGCATAGGTTTCATCAAAGTCTATCCCTTCTTGTTGATTATATGCTGCAGCAACCAACCTAGCTTTGTTTCTAACTACTTCCCCGACTTCATTAAGTTTATTTTGAAAAATCCACTTAGTTCCAATGGTGGTTTTGTCTTAAGGTCTAGGAACTAAGTCCCATACATTATTCTTAGTAAATTGATTTAACTCTTTTTGATTGACATTATCCAATACTCATTGTTTATAGCTTCATTTATCTTTGTAGGTTCAATAATTGATACAAAGACCATGTTTTTAACAACTCTAAATGATGATTGAGTTTTTACTTTATCAAAAGTATTTCCTATGATTACGTCTTGAGGATGGTCCTTGATTATTCTGGGAATAGCTATTGTGCCTCATTTTATGTTGTTCAATTTTAGAATTTTGATCATCTTTTGTTGATATGGTTAGGTCCTCAATTTGGTGTGTAATATTATTTAAGTTTCCATTTTCAATTTCATTTTCAGCACTTTGTGTTGTCATTTCATGAAATGTGATATGAATTGATTCCTCAAATTTTCTTGTAATAATATTGTATTTTCTAAACTCCTTACAAGAATTTTAATATCCCAAGAAGAATCCTTAATGTGATTTAGGGTCAAATTTGTCTCTATCATCCTTTGTATTCGAGATGTAACAAGGTGTACCAAAGGTATGAGAGTAGTCAACTCTTGGTTTCTTGTTGAAGATGAGTTCATAAGGAGTTTTCTTAAGATGGGAGTGAATTAACACATGGTTTAATACATAGCATGTTGTATTTACTGCTTCATCCCAAAAGGTTTTAGGTGTATTATGTTCAAGTAACATTGTTCTAGCCATTTCTTGTAGGGACCAATTTTTCCTCTATACTATCCCATTTTGTTGTGGGGTGCATGGAGCTGAAAAATTATGAATATACCCTTGAGACATACTAAATTATTCATAGATGTGATTTTTGAATTCCCCAGCATGATCAATCGTAATGGTGCAAATTTTGTTTTGTAGTTGATTTTCAATCTTGGAGCAAAATTGAATGAATATTTTAATAGTGTCATCTTTAGTTGAGAAAAAATGAACACATGTATATCTACTACAATCATCAACAATGACAAAGAAATATCTTTTACCACCAATATATTGAGTCCTCATGGGTCCAAAAAATCCATATGAATAAGTTGTAATGATCTAGTAGTACTAAGCAAAGCTTTAGATTTGAAAGAAGTTTTATTTTGCTTGCCTAGAGTACATGGTTCACAATTTTCAGGTTTATCAAAAGAATGTTTAGGTAACATGAACAAGATCATACTTAATCAACTTTTTGGTAACATCTGAGCTTGCTTTACCTATCTTTCTATGACATAATTGTAAAGATTCATCATTTTCAAGAAGACATTTTCCAACAATGACTTGCATAGAGTTAAGTCTAAGTATATAAAGATTTCCTATTCTTTTTCCTTCATAAAAACATCATTAGTATTTTCTAAGAGTAACTTGCAGCAATATTTGTTAAATAGAACATCATAACCACAATCACACAATTGGCTAACACTAATAGAATTGTGATGCAATCCATCTACAACTAGAACATTTTTAATTTGAATATTTGTACCAACATTACCTATCCCAATAATTTTACCTTTGGTGTTATCTCCAAAAGTGACTGTTTCACTGTTCTTTTCTTCAAGTGTATGGAAGGCTTCCTTGTTTCTAGTCATATGTTTGTAACAACCACTATCAACAACCCAATCCTCACTTGAGTCTTCATTTTCATCTTCCTTAGCCATGAGACATTCAACTTCTTCCTCTCCACTTCCACTATCATCGCTTGATTCATCCCAAGCTGCTTTGTGAGCTTTATCTCCCTTGTCTTTCTTCTTGAAGGAAGGCTTCTTCCCTTTCTTGGTCTTAGGACCTTCATTATTTACATATCCTTTCTTGCCGCATTCAAATCACCTAAGGGAATAAGAAGAGGAAGCACTAGAATTTTTGTTAGGTTTATACCTTCCATATTTCTTACCTTTTACAATGAGTGCATCTTCTTCATCATCTCCTTCACTTGCCTCATCACTTTATTGAGTGATGACTTTTGATTGAGCCTTGGTTGTAGCTTTTAATGCAATGTCCTTCCTTTTCTTCAAGGGTGACTTCATGAGTCTCTAGATTGCCAATGAGTTGTTCCATCCTCATTATGGTAAGGTCATTGGCTTTTTCAATGGTCATCACCTTTGGCTTGTATTTTGGAGGTAAGGATAAGGATCTTGGACACCTGGTCTTCCTGACTTATATACTTTCATAATGAACTCAAGTTGTTTACAATAGAAGAAAACCTTGCATACATTTCACTAATAGATCCATTAGGTTGCATACTAAATTGTTCAAACTTTTGTTTAAGCATGTATTAATTTTGATATTTTTAACTTGAGTGGTGCCTTGTTTTATTGAAAGTTTATGCCATATTTCATAAGATGTTTCACATGAAGATATCCTATTAAACTCACTAACAAAAATAGAACAATACAATATGTTTACCTCTTTTGCATTCAGTTGAACTTGTTTTACCATATTGAGATTCCATGTTGCATATTAAGTAGTAGGAAGTGCATAAGGTGAAGACACCATCCCCCAAAGCTCCAGGCTGATCCCTTGGAAGTATAATTTCATTCTTCTTTTCCAATAGGTGTAGTTTCTCCCATCAAATGGTGGTGGGCGAGTCACATGAGTTCCTTCAAGGTTGAGGTTGCTAATCAAGTTGTTCCCCATTCTTGAAGACCTATTACGGCTCCTTGAAGACCTGCTCTGATACCAATTGAAAGATCTCTCAAGGATGTTATAATAAAATATAATCACCTTCTTGAAGTAGCCTTCACCAAGAAATAGCCTCAACCTCCTTGAAGTAGCCTTCTTTGAAGTAACTCTAAGCTCTTAAAGTAGCCTTCTCCTTTTTGAAGAAGCTCCAACACCTTAATATAGACTTCACCTAGAGGTATCTCAAACCTCCCTTGAAGTCGCCTTCCTGAAGTAATCTCAAGAAACCTTGCAACAACCTTCTCCACTAAGAAGTAGCTCCAATCAAGATCCCTCAAGAAGCCTCCACAACTTGGAGTAGCCAAGGAGCTCAAATAGCTTAACCTCTGAAAGGGGAATGGAAGAAAGGAAGTACACCAATGGAGTATTGCACTTTGATCCTATATCAAGCATTATACCTCTCAAACCACTTAGTATGGACGTTTTTTGAATGATGGCTAAGAGTCTATAGCTATAGGACACGAACTTGGAGCTTGAAGAACAAGATGGTAAGTGTTGCTAAGCTTTGTTGCTCACTAGAATGGATTCTCAAGAATATCTTATATATTTTGGGTGTCCTAAGGCCTCTCCTATTTATAGGAATGGTTTGCAAGTGTTTAGGGACGTTCTAGGGAGTATCTAGAGTGTTCTTGGTTCTTAACTAGCCGTTAGGTAGACAGTAGTTGGCTAGCAATGGGTAATTTGTTCATGCTTACAAGAACAATCCAGAACTCTACTCCATCGACAAATTTGTCGAACGAACTGTATATCGATCAAACTTTTCTTCAACCTAGCTTGGGTTTAAGCCAAATGTGTACCAACATCTATTTTCAACTCCCAACTCCCAACCACTTGGTCTAACGGTCATAAGCTTTGGTCTGAGGTTAGGTCGGTCAACAATATTTTTGACCGAAACACGTTTCAGAGCACAAACGTGTAAGATTTTGAATAGTGCTCAGAATGTTCGACCGATATGGTTCTCGTTTGACAAAAACTTCGAATGAGTGTATCTTGGTAGACTAGTTTCTTGACCAAGGATGTTCCTATTTTAGACTTTTGAACCACCTATTAAATGTGTAGTCTAATGGATGATAGTGGCTCTAACTGTAGGGGGATCCTAACTAAGGGTTTTTGTAGTAGATCTAATGCTTGATTTACATGATATCTAAGTACTTGTACATTACAAGTGTTTAAATTTGAGTACAATCATGAAAATATAAACATTAAGCTCATTGGTCTTCAATTTGTATTGATCTTCAACTTTCCACTTAGTAGGATCTCCTTATTTCCGTTAACCCTAAAATACTCAAGTAGCATGTTAGATCCACAAGTATGAAATGTTTGTCATCATCAAAACAAAGGGTATGTTGATGTCCAATTTAGCCAACAGATCTAGCATGCTACTTGAGTATTTTAGGTTCCAAGAAGATGAGGAGATCATACCATGTGGATAGTTGAAGATTATTGTGCTTAAATGTTCAGTATTTTCATGATTGTACTCAATGTAAAACTTGTACACGTAGATAATGTTAAAGTACTTAGATATCATCTAAATCAAGCATTGGATATCCTCTATCCACTTAGAACCCTTAGTTAGCGTCCCCCCTAGAGATTAGATCCATTAACATTCATCAGAGCAATCATTTAATAGGTGGTTCAAAAATTGCACCAATAACACTCTCAGTCGAGAAACTAGTGGACCAAGACACCCTCAGTCAAAAATATTGTCAACTGAGAACAACCTCGGTCGAGGACACAGAGAACCGGTTGAAATCGTACTCATTTGTGCTCTAAGCCAACTTTGGTCAAATTTATTGTCTACCAAACACATCCTCAGTCCAAATCGTATGATCGTTAGATCGAGTGATTGGGAGTTGAGGATAGCCGTTGGAATACACTTGCATTCAACTCAGACCCAGTTGAAGAATTTATCAACCGAGACATGGTTGGTTGAAAAACTTGTCGATTGAACTGGGTTCTGGATTGTTCTTCTAAACTCGAACATTTTAGACAGTATAACCAACTACTTTCAAACTAATGGCTAGTTAAGCACTAAGAACACTCTAGAGACTTCCTACAACATCCCTAATCACTTGAAAACCATTCCCATAAATAGGAGAGGCCTTAGGACACCTAATACACATAAGCTACACTTAAGCATTCGTTCTAGAGAGCAACAAAGTTGAGAATCACTTTTATATTCTTCCTTGAGCTCTAAAGTTGTGTCCTACTACTACAATCTCCTAGAAACCACATAGCAACTCCATCTTCAGTGGATAGGAGATCTATACGCTTGATATAGGAATCGAGATGATTTAGTCCATTGTATAAGTGTTTCTTTCTTCCAATCTATTTCTTTTGTATTGTATTATTGTTCTCCTTAACTACTCCTAGTGTTGGAGGCTATTTGAAGGAGGTGATTAGAGCTACTTCAAGGTGAAGGCTGCTCCAAGTGCTTGAGATTACTTTAAGAAGGTTGCTTCAAAGGAGGTTGGAGCTACTTCTAGATGAAGGATACCTTAAGGTGGTGGAGCTACTTCATGGTGGTGAAGGCTACTCCAAGGGCTTGAGGTTACTTCAAGAAGGCTGCTTCAATGGAGGCTGGAGCTACTTCTAGGTGAAGGCTACCTCAAGGTGGTAGAGCTACTTCAAGGTGGTGAAGGATGCTCTAAGGGCTTGAGGTTACTTCAAGAAAGTTGCATCAAGGAGGTTGAGGCTACTTCAAGGAGGTAGAAGGTGATTGTATTTTGTTGTAACATCCTTGCGAGGTAAATAAAACAAACCACTTTCAAAATGCCAATTGAAGACAATGGAGTAGTGGGCTGACAACCTTTGATTCAAATGTTGGAACCACTCTAAACCAAAGTGTCTTCCTTGTTTCCTCCTCCTTATTTTATTTAAGTTTTCAATTGAATTTTAAAGTACCAAAATCTCTATTCACCCCCACTCTAGATCTTTCAATTGGTATCATAACAAGTATCCAAGGAGCCTTAACTGGTCTTGTACAGGGTGCATTATTTTACACAACCTCAACCACGAAGGAACTCATGTGATCTGGCCACCACCCTTTGATTGCCAGATCACATGAGTTGTGATCTAAGGTGGTGAAGGATGCTCTAAGGGCTTGAGGTTACTTCAAGAAGGTTGCATCAAGGAGGTTGAGGCTACTTCAAGGAGGTAGAAGGTGATTGTATTTTGTTGTAACATCCTTGTGAGGTAAATAAAACAAACCACTTTCAAAATGCCAATTGAAGACAATTGAGTAGTGGGCTGACAACCTTTGATTCAAATGTTGGAACCACTCTAAATCAAAGTGTTTTCCTTGTTTCCTCCTCCTTATTTTATTTAAGTTTTCAATTGAATTTTAAAGTACCAAAATTTCTATTCACCCCCACTCTAGATCTTTCAATTGGTATCATAACAAGTATCCAAGGAGCCTTAACTGGTCTTGTATAGGGTGCATTATTTTACACAACCTCAATTACAAAGGAACTCATGTGATCTGGCCACCACCCTTTGATGGAAGCAACTACACTGATTGGAAAAGAGGATGCAATTCTACTTCTAAGGGATTAGTCTAAATATTTGGAGAATGGTGTCCTTGCCCTATGCACTTCCTAATACGGAGTATGCAACAAGGGATCCCGAAATGGTAAAGCAAGTTACATTGAATGCAAAAGCAGTAAGCATTTTATATTGTTCCATTTCCATTAATGAGTTTAATAGGATATCATCATGTGAAACCTCTTATGAAATATGGAATAAACTTTCAGTTACACATGAAGGTACAACTCATGTAAACAATACTAAGATTATCATGCATAGATAAAAGTTTGAACAATTCCACATGCAACCTGATGAGTCTATTGGTGAAATGTATGCAAGGTTCTCATCTATTGTTAATAGATTAAGTGCCTTGGGTAAGTATACAAGTGAAGAAGATCAAGTGTCCAAGATTCTTAGATCCTTGCCTCCAAAGTACAAACCAAAAGTGATGACCATTAAAGTAGCCAATGGTCATACCACATTGAAGATGGAGAAACTCATGGGAAACCTTGAGACACATGAGGTCACCCTTGAAGAAGAAGAAAGAGTGAAAGCCAAATGCCAAAAAGGCAAAAGGAAGGATATATCATTCAAGGCTACAACCAAAGCTCAAGAAAGTCATGAATCAAGTGAAGGTGAAGATGAAGAGGATGCACTCATTGTAAATGGTAAGCAATATAGAAGATTTAAATCTAAAAAAAATTCTAGTGTCTCGTCCTATTCTTCCCTTAGGTGCTTTCCATGTGGCAAGAAAGGACATGTAAAGAATGATTATCCTAAAGTCAAGAAAGGTAAGAAATTCTACTTTAAGAAGAAAGTAAAAGCCTACAAAGTAGCTTGGGATGAGTCAAGTGATGACAATAGGAGTGGAGAAGAAGTGGTGTGTCTCATGGCTAAGGAAGATGAAATTGAATACTCAAATGAGATAGAAAATTTTGAATTATCCAAAACTGATTTAGTTAAAAATATTGAAGAAACTCATGTTAAATATGTTGATTGCAAAAGAAAATTGAAAATGCTTTCTAAAATAAATAATGAATTGCATGCTAAACTAGATGATCATACTTCTGAAAATGAAATTCTTATTTCTGAAAATAATACTTTGAAAGCTTCTATTGATGATTATAATGCTAAACAACTTGTCTTAGAAAATAATAATGATCTTCTTTCTCAAGAAAAGTTTGAATTGCTCACAAAGATAAATGATTATCAAACTCAACCTATTCTATGATCTCATTTGGATTATGATATCATTTCTAGAAAAATAGATACCTTGCTTTCTAGTTTAGATCAAGCAAAATTAGATATTACTAAGAAGATGGCTGAAATTGTTAGGTTACAAAAGCATGTTGATAGTTTGAAAAATAATGATATTCTTGATAAAATTTTAGAAAATTCTTCTAGACAAGTTGGTAGAAGAGGACTATGATATGTACCCAAAGAAAAATCTTATAAAAATCCTAGATCTAGAAAAAGAAAAATCTTGTCAAAAGCCTAGATCTAGAAAGACCCAAGTGTCTAAGACCAAGGTCATGTATGTACCCAAAGACAATCTAGATCATGACCAAAATGCCAAGAAGAGAAATAAAATTGATTTTATTTGTTGTTATTATTGTCAGCATTTTGCACACTACTAATTTTCTTGTCCATATAGGAAAATTAAGTATATTATATTGACTTGAGTTCCAATACCTTCCACTTAGGAACTTTGGACACTCAGTTGAGATTTAACCTAAACTTCATTTTGATATTCATAATGTCTTATCTTAACAAAAATGAGCTTGAATTGTATACCTTTGAGTATTTGATTGTTTAATTATGTTACTAAAATCAAAACTAGTTCAAAAGGAATCATCATGTTCATTCTACAATTGCTGAAAAAACCTACAGAATAGTAATCGATCGACAAACCTCTCGATCGAGGTGCTTGTCGGTCAAAATACAAACTCGACCAAATTTGGTTCTATCAACATTTGTAGTTATTAGAAACATTTACTTGAAATCAATGTCATAAAGCGAACTCATACTTTCTTATGCTTTATTATGGTATTTGATTAGTTAAATATGATATTCAATTCAAATAATTGAAATAGATCTATCATTGTCCACATGAGAAATACTGCATTAATTGGAAATTTGTAGAACTGCCTCTCGGTCGAAAAACACTTCAACCGAGGGGCATCCCGATCGAAGTCATGGTCGAGCGAATCAAGCCTGAAAAAAAATGCATATTTGTAAATCAAATCATTCGCTTGCACCCAACATTGATATATCCAAGTTGTAATTTTCTCATCATGTTAAATATTTAGAATGAGATAAATTTCTAAAAAAATAGTGCAATATAAATTAACTCATAGTCTTACTTGATCAATTGATATTAAATCTTGTTATGATTTGAAATACTTAACATTTTTAATCTCGCTTTTGATATGAGTTTTAGGGGGAGCTCATAAATTCATAAAATATAATGTGCATATCTTTTTTTATCTTGCTCTTAATTGGATTCTCTACAACAATATGGGCTTAACATCCCTTATATTTGGTTAGTGATACATTTATCCCACTATGAGCCTAAAAGAATCCCATATCATATCAGGGCTTAACATCCCTTGTAAATGGTTGAGAAATTAATATTGGTTTTTTATTATGGTTAAATTTGACATTTTTCTCAGAAATAATAAATTAAGGGGGGTAATCAATTAAGGGGGAGCTACTTTAATATTTCAATATATTTTTTCAGATGACAAAGGGGAGAAATAAATATAAATAAAAATATTTTATTTTCTTGAGCTTCACGACGATTTCACAATTTTACTCTCTTGGCAAAAAAAATTTGATGCTAAATTTTTTTACGAGATGAATATCATGTTCCATATCTCTCTAAATGCATACTAGCACACATTTTTATGCCACTCAAGGATATGTTCTTCTCAAGTATGAAATTCATGATATTTTACTCAAATTTTAGAAATGTTTGTCATCTTTAAAAAGGGGAAGATTGTTGGATAAAATGAACATTAACATACCCTTTGTTTTGATGATGAAAAACATTCCTTTCTTGAGGATATAATGTGCTACTTGAGTATTTTAGGGTCCAAGAAGATGAGGAGATCATACCATGTGGATAGTTGAAGATTTACACACTTAAATGTTTAATATTTTCATTATTGCACTCAATATTTTTGTCCGAGACATGGTCGGTCGAAAAACTTGTCGACCGAAATGGGTTCTGGATTATTCTTCTAAATTCAAACATTTTAGCCATCATAACCTGACTACTTTCTACCTAATGGCTAGTTAAGAACTAAAAACACTCTAGATACTTCTTACAACGCCCGTAATCACTTGCAAACCATTTCTATAAATAGGATAGGCCTTAGAACACTGAATACACATAAGCTACACTTGAGCATTCATTATGGAGAGCAACAAAGCTGAGCACTTGCTATCTTCTTCCTTGAGATCTAAAGTTGTGTCCTATAGCTACAATCTCCTAGCCATAACATAGCAACATCCATCTTAATTGGATAGGAGATCTATATGCTTGATATAGGAATCAAGACGTTGTACTCCATTGGATAAGTGTTTCTTTTTTCCTATCTATTTCTTTTGTATTATATTATTGTTCTCCTTAACTACTCCTAGGGTTGGAGGTTGTTTGAAGGAGGTGATCAGAGCTACTTAAAGGTGAAGGTTGATCCAAGTGCTTGAGGTTACTTCAAGAAGTCTTCTTCAAAGGAGGTTGGAGCTACTTTTAGGTGAAGGCTACCTTATGTTGGTGGAGCTACTTCAAGGTGGAGAGGACTGCTCTAAGGGCTTGGGTTACTTCAAGAAGGCTACTTCAAAGGAGGTTGGAGCTACTTCTAGGTGAAGGCTACCTCAAGGTGGTGGAGCTACTTCAAGGTGTTGAAGGCTGCAATAAGGGCTTGAGGTAACTTCAAGAAGGCTGCTACAAGGAGGTTGAGGCTACTTCAAGGTGAAGGCTACATCAAGGAGGTGGAAGGTGATTGTATTTTTTTGTAACATCCTTGTGAGGTAAATAATCTAAAACACTTTCAAAATCCCATTTGGAGAAAATTGGGTAGTGGACAACCTTTGATTCAAAGGTTGGAACCACTTTAAATCAGAGTGTCTTCCTTGTTTCCTCCTCCTTCTTTGCTTTTAGTTTTCAATGGAATTTTAAAATACCAAAAGATCTATTCACCCCCTCCATATCTTTCATCTCTCAATAGGTCTTCTTCCATTATTATTATCATTATTCTGAGGAGGTGCTTGATGTTGTTGTTGTTGATCTAGTACACGTCCATCACAAAGTTGGGGGCATCTACGTCGAAGATGACCAGACTCCTTGAAATGATGACATATAATATAAGAGTTAGGTCGAGGCCTTTCTTAATTTCTACAATGGGAACACTTCCCAAAAGGATGGTAACCATTACACTTAGAGCACTTATGCCTCTTTTGATCATCACGTAAAAACTTCCTCTTCTTGTCATGCTCCTTATAGTAGCCCAGATATGACTCAATAGCTAAAGTTTTATCAACCATATGTTGAAAAGTTAGGGGAAATTGTGGGACAAGTGCATGACCCACATTTTATGTGAGTCCTTGCAACAATAGGTCATCCCTATAATCTTCACTCAGTCTAGAAGCATATCGTTCCTGTAGTGTAAACCTTTGCACATATGCAAAAATAGACAGGGAACCTTCCTTCAGACTATAGAATTCCTCTTCCTTCTTCTTTAGGGTAGAAATGTAGATGTACTTCCCATGCAATAGTGATAAAAATTGCTCCCAGGTCATGATAGAGATGTCACAGGTTCGTGCTATTCTATTCCACCAAATAGGTGCTACTCCATCTAGCACATAAGAGGAAAACTTGAACTTCTGATGTAGAGGACATGGCATACCATCAAAAGTCATTTCTATTGATTACACCCAGTCGTTGGCCTTATCGACCATCTCTAGTTTACCTTCACCCTTAAAGTAGGGTGGTTTCATCTTCATGAAGTCGATTAAAAAGTGTTCCTTTGATTTATCAAACACGAGAGGAGTGTTCATCTTTCCTACCATAGTTGTGGTGAGGAATTGTCACAACAAATCTAACTCTTGCTCAGGAGAGATGGTGGTGCCAATGTTAGTAGTCGCGGATGATGGGCTATCCTGACCCACTGAAGGTTGACTTCCAGTTGTAAAAGTAACCTAATACACTGGAGGGGTAAATGGAGGGTACATCCTTGGCATCTTATGCTTGGGTTTCTGGGGTGTCTCATGATTAGCTAGGTTATCAATGGAAGAGTAATTTCCCTCCATAAGGGTTTTCCTACACAAGTCAAGGGTACTAGTTATAAGCAACCTATGAAAAAGGTAATCATCTTAAGGGATACAAGATTGAAATAGTTAATAACTGACAACTCATGGCTCTGATACAATACTTGTAAGGAGTGAGACCCGAGAGGGGATCAACTCACTTACTAAATCAAATAAAAAGGAAACATCCCATGTATCAAACACCACGATAAATTTTTCATAATAGGGATGATAAATAATTTATTCAAAATGTGTGTATCATGAATCCAAATATTGCAGTGGAATGCAAACCATCTGACTATTACAAAACTTGATATTGTCTCTATCCTTCACCATGTAGGATGAAACATATCAAAAGTGACTATACTAAAAGATCAACAGAGGCCATCTAACCACCTTGAGAAAGTGTCCCAAATGGTTGAGCTATACTTGACGAGATCCTAGTGAAACTTGGTTTATCCTTGATCTACGCCTGGGGTTGGATGCGTACCCCAGCAAGAGGAGAAAAATAGATACATCAGCAAAATATTTTTATGTGCATACTAAATCGAGTATTGAGCAATATAAGTAATAAAGGACATCAAACAAAAAAGGCTTCCCAAAGGAAAAGGAAAGGACTACCCAACTGGGCATAAAAGAATATAAATTTTGAAAGATGATAAATAAGAGGATTACTTGGCATGAAATAATATATAAAATTTGTGCCATACAAGCACATATACAAATTTCTAGGCACAAAACCCATCACAATGATAACAACCTACATGCATGTGAGATAACCATAGCACTAAAAAAATATGAATCACAATGGCGTCTAAGGCTCGCAACCTTGAAACCTGATATAGTATGGCACACAACCATATCCTTAGTATATACAAAAGTGGGCACAAAATCCAAGTATAGGGCACAAAGTCTCCATCCCCAAAAATATAACAGGTACAAACCCAAAAACTAAGGTAATTATACTTCTCTAGGGCTACTGAATCACAATGCATGCAAAATGTAGAGGCAAGTGTAAAGTTTAGTCCTTTATAGAATAAATAAGTTTCCATCACAGAAATGGATGAAATAAATATCAACCACATAAGTGGGCACATTTAGGGTTTCATCAAGAACAAAAGTACAAGTTAGAGTCAAACGAAGGTCCAACAAAGTAGGATGATCATATAATCAAAATTAAGTAGAATGTTTTACATGTAATAAATTCTCAGCAAAGAGAGATTGTGTAGGATATTAATATAGAGATAATATGGATTAACTACTCAATTTAGAAAAATAGGGAATGCAATCATACCTTGACTTGAGTGTTAAGTCAAAGATTGGGTCCTAACCTTCCAAGTCTTAAGTCAACTCAAACCTACATATAATATTAGATCCATCAATTAGGGTTTATGTTCTAATATATATGTGTATACACACACACACACACACACACACACACACACACACACACACACACACATATATATATATATATATATATATATATATATATATATATGAATGTATGTATTCTTAAAACCCTAGAAATCCAAATCTTTTGGTAAAACCTTAGATTCACTTGCAATTTAGTCTTGAAAGTGGGTACAAGTGCACTAATCATGGATTTGATCCAAGATCTAATTTCTACCCATTAAAATCTTTCTTCAATTATTATTAAGTGAATATGGGTTAGTAAACCCTAAAAATCATGTTTTTAAAATTTCATAATTAGGTGATAAAAACTACATCAAGAGATAGAGAATAATTTTCTAAATCCAATGAGTATTTTTGTGTAATTTTTGGATAAACAAAGAGAAATTCTTGAATTTTGGAAGTTCAGGCCAATCAATAAATCAAGTAAAGCCATGTAGGCAAAATGAAAATCTAAACAACAAAATTGGGTCTGCTGAGATAGCCCGATCATTGGCAGCAATTTCTCCTGATCAGCAACCAGCATGACACGCTACTAAGGAAAAAACATTAAGCAATAGGACCAATTTACTCTATGAGCGAAACAAGAAAAATGACGAGTGCAAGGGAATAACTACAAGTTCAACTGCAATTATCATCTTTGTCGCTCAAATGCCATGTTTGTAGACAATAGGTCCATGATTGAGGGTAAATTTGGGGAAAAAGGAATCGTCAACAATGAGAGATTCTAACTACAAGACAGTAGCTGAGGAAAACTTAACCTTGCTTCAGTTTACACTGTGGTAGTAAGATTTTTTGTCGGTGAGGACGTTAACATGGAGAAGGGGAAACACCCGACGATAGAAGATGGGATAGAATCAGACCAAATTGACTCAAGAGGATGATAGTGCTAGCATTAGCGAGGGTAATGGGTTAGATATATATATATATATATATATATATATATATATATATATATATAAGGGTCAGAGTTAGGGCTTCCGCAAGTGGTTGATTCGAGAAGCTTTGAGAGAGAATTAGGAAAAACTTAAATAAGGGGATTTGATCATGAGTTTCCCATCACTTGATGCAGGATTTGATTTGAAACACAATGGCGAAAGAATCTCAAAGAATTATCAGGAAACGATGGAGAAAATCACAAAAATAGGGAATACTTATTGTTTACGTGCGCCCTCTACCCAAGGTATGAGATAGGTTCAACACCACCTTATCCCCTCAACACAGAAGAAATTGATCAAACAAGGAAAGCTAATTAATCCTAAACCATAGCGAAATAGAAAAATGTATAAAGTGTTATTTACATTATTTCCTTTTCTTTCCCACTCAAATTGAGGGCCCAAACAAAGTCTAAAAAATATGAAATTTTGACCTAGGCTAATTAAGACATGTAGATTCCAATTATGACATTAATTTTTGCTTTTGGGGAATTTTAATATTTTATTTAGTAATTTTTAGATTATATCCTATATTCTCTTTCTCAATGAATTTGAGGCATCTAGAAACACCCAAAAGGTGTGAAACTTGTTCTATAAGAAAATATTAACATGAGGAATACAATTATACAATTAATTTTCCCTTTTGAGGTTATTTAACATGTTATTTGATATTTTGGTATTTAATGCACATTCTCTCTCATAAACACACTAGAATAGATAAGATTCTCCGAATAAGATGAAAATTCATGCATAGGCTAATTTTTGTATATGGATTTTGAGCTTGAGGTTTATTTCTACATTTATAAACTTTTAGTAATTTATTTACACTTCTGGATTT
Organism: Alisma plantago-aquatica; assembly: GCA_963693085.1. NCBI lineage: Eukaryota > Viridiplantae > Streptophyta > Magnoliopsida > Alismatales > Alismataceae > Alisma > Alisma plantago-aquatica. The sequence continues at coordinate 1,124,866,591 of OY856412.1, read as the reverse complement.
TTCTCCTATTTACTTCTCTAATTATATTTAAGATAATTATTGTGGTTTAAATAAAGTGAAACTTGGCACCCAAGTAGCTCATTTTTACCATTAATTTACTGTGAGACTTCCTTTGATGAGTTATAGCAACATCATGTTTTGGAACATTATTGCATGCATTATATATTTATTATCAACATTTACTTATTTGAGTTATATTAGCTTCAATTGGTTTACAAAAGAGCTATATATTGTTACTATGAATGGAAATCCACATCTTACTCATTTAACATATTCAATTCCATATTTATCTAAATTATAGGTCATTATTAATATTTATGGTCATGAACTTACCAATTGTTACTACAAAGCACATTATTAATTTTTATTTAATTGTTATACTAGTAAAGAAAATATGTGTAATGTATTTCATGATTTCATTTACATGTTGGCATATATTAAGTTATTTGGTTAATGTATTTTAAATTTTATCCTTGTTTGGTCAAATCTAAGGAACTAATCCTCAAGAGACTTCTAATAATTGAATAGGGGAGGATTCTAGGTTCTGGTTTGTTACAAGTCCTCTAATTATGAAATTCTATAAAAAGGTAAGCAATAAGGTATATTTTTAACCATATTGTATGATTATAAAAATTTGATCCATGTGATAAATCATTTAAATGTATCTAATGATCTCACCAAGATATATTTCTCATTGGATCATTGTCACACACACACACACACACACACACACACACATATATATATATATATATATATATATATATATATATATATATATATATATATGTGTGTGTGTGTGTGTGTGTGTGTGTGTGTGTGTGTGTGTGTGTGTGTGTGTGTGTGTGTGTGTATGTGTGTGTGTGTGCGTATGTGTGTGTGAGAGTATGTATGTATATGTGTATATACATGTCTGTGTGTATGTATCTGTGTGTGTACATATATATAATGCATATTATATATTACATATATGTATTTATATAATATATACATATAATATGGAAGGTTAATAGATGAAGATTTATCCCCCTTCTCCATGACTTGTATCAGATTTTGGATGGAATGGGGTATGAGATTGAGAAGTTCTTGTATGATTGTTTGAACATGGGTCCCTTCATTGGGAAAACATCTAAATTTGTCAATTGTGCTATAATTCCCCGAAAACACCTAAAGGAAAGTCTCTTCATTGAGCTATATGGGATTATGAGAGAAAAAGCTATCCCCTCTCCCACAACCAACAGAGGCCATTCACCTAAGCAGTATAAAATTGAGACATGCTTGTTTGGTGGTTCAGACTTGGGTGCACTCATTTAGGGATGCCAAAATCACCCCAATGACATCCCTTAGTCACCCTTCATGGGGTATATATGTAAATATATATCAGGATTAAGAGAGAAAGATTTTAGTAATCACCCTCCACCTATCACCCCCTCTGAAGGTGGAACAAGGGGGAGAAAAGTAACCACAATATTAAATAATTTCATTCAAAACATTGTTGAGAACATGATGACAGGTAATATTCCTTGAAGGGGTTACATAATGTGTCAAAGGAAAAATTATATATGGAAAGATACAATAAAATCTAACTAATCCTCTAGATGTATTTAGCTTATGATCTTTTGGTGCCATGTTTTGGCTGTCCATTTCTTCAAACTTTAAATAATGCAACTACCTATTATACCAGAAAGAAAAATGTGCTAAGCATATTTCCATACTAAGTACATGGGCACATCAAGAATAATTGGAGTTTGCATTTTCAATTTAATTCTCTAAACCATGTTTGTTTCATCAGTTAGGGTGTACCGATTCCCTTGTTTCATCCATGGATTCTAGGATTTTTTTATCAAACATTAAATTCCATGGTGACTATCCAACATTGGACCTATCACAATGCCATCATTAGAATCTCAATACTTACCTCAATGACTTTCTCTTAGTTCCTGGGAGTATTAATATCCTTAAAAATACCCTTAAGAGAGTGCATGTTGGATTCATAAACTTGATTTATATGCATAGGGAACTGTAACAGAATTGGAATTGATATAAACATTTAACAGTTTAGATATAGCAATATCATCGAGAAACCAATATAAAATCATCATAGGTTGATATAAGTAATTATTTATAAGTAACCACATACCTTTTCGATGATAGTTTGTTTTGCAAATAATAACAATCCAAGCAAGCAAAATCAGGTCTGCTTCAAGAATTAGCCCATTAAATCAAGTTGTAATTAATCCATAATATTAGTGTGTCACGATAGTATTCACATAATGTGGATGTAACGCCTGGGCCCACTACCCAAGGCTCTAGTAGAGTTTTAGGAATGACGACTGACCCCACAGACCACCGCTAGCCTTAACTACGTGCTTTGTCCACACTCATGCGCAAGTCAGGATCAACTTCCCGACTGGTCACCCATCCTAGTACTACTCCAAGTTGAGCACGCTTAACTATGGAGTTCTTTAGAGATGGGCTCCCTGAAAAGGAGGTGCACCTTGGTGATATGGGTAGTCCAATCATTCCTTTTAAGAGCAACTTATCCAAGGCCTCAAATTCTAGGATGTTACAATCTCCCCCACTTAGACTCTTGACGTCCTCGTCAAGGCTCAACTATATGGTCTCATAATCTGACCCCATTTCAGTGCAGACCCACAATGGCCCATGGACACCCAGCTCCCGATCACGGAGTACCAGCGCAAGGGTGGCTACGTCAACCATGGACAACCCTTTCCTACATGCCTGGACCGCACGGCTCAAGATTGGCATGCCATGCCCATGTGGGCCCCACCTACTGGAGGGGTTATTGCTCTGATACCATTTGTAACACCTGGGCCCACTGCCCAAGGCTCTAGTAGAGTTTCAGGAATGACGACTGGCCCCACAGACCACTACTATCTCACCCATCTTAGTACTACTCCAAGATGAGCACGCTTAACTATGGAGTTCTTTAGAGATGGGCTCCCTGAAAAGGAGGTGCACCTTGGTCATATGGGTAGTCCAATCATTCCTTTTAAGATCAACTTATCCAAGGCCTCAAATCCTGGGATGTTACAGTGGATTAGGTCTAGTCTTGATCCAAGGGATTTGGTTTAGGTCTAAATTAGGCTTAGGTTAGGGTTGCACTCAAACCCTTAGTCTTCCACATAAAGGGTTCATACAATAGGAAATCCAAATTTAACATGGAACCTTAATCTCTAAATCATCATCCAATTATTAAATATTCTTCTATCATATCCAATTTTAGAATCATTAAATAAGATACATCTCATTAGCTACTCAAAATTAAGGTTACATATTGTTTTTTAGGAAATATTAGTTCATTTGACTAGTTTGCATTAGGCATGCAAACATAAACATTGTTACATATATCATTACAATAATCACAAATATGAAAAACTAAACTATAAAGATTCCAAATATTTACATGAAGACCTACATGATCTTGTTCATACTCTAAAGCATGGCATTCAGAATCAATGTGGAGATTTTCAATTGCAGTCGACATCAGTATTACATGATCTACATACATGTGATATATGCACATACCAATTCCTTGATAGCCATATTTGAGTATTCATTGTCCAAGCATGAAGGACGGGAAAGGAATTCGAATTAGAAACCATAGAAAGATATTAAACAACATAGAACTGTCAGAATCCAAGATGACATAATCATATCTGTAATTCTAGGCCTTCTGCAGTCTAAAGGAAATGGCATTCAACTCAGAAACTAGAATAGAAAATCTATAGATGGACTTGCTCCAAGCACGAACGCAATACCCATAATGTCATCTAAAAATGACAACAATGGAAATGGAGCTACTACATAGAGGTGTGTCTACATCCACCTACATCCAAGCCCAAGGTGGATGTAACCAAGTGACTGATTCAGATTATTATTTTGTTCACGAGGAGAGTGATGACCCACTTATTTTTCCAATTCTACTTGTCTGCATACCCTGGAAACTAGTTGAACAACTTTTCTCAATTCCATGGTGAATATAAGCATGTTAGCATTCCATCTTTCATGGCAAGAAATGATATACAAAATACAAACATGTGAAGGTAGTGATATACCACTTGTAATCCAATTTGATAATCTATTAGTATAAAAGTCTTGATAATAATCTTCAATGTTCATATGATGCCAGACGTAGATAGCATCAAGATGGTCTCGTATAACATGTAAAATAGGATGAATACATATAGAGCATGAAGGGTCATCAGATAAATATTGTTGGACATGTTGGTAGTTTGTTATGAGTGCCCTATGTGCCACTAATCGAACTAACACCTTATATTACATTGGGAACTTTATACTTCAGATGTGTATCCACAATCCACACGTACACCATGCTACTTCAGGAAGTATATTTTCATAAGTGAGCTTAGTCTTTAATTGACATATACATGTTAAGTTCCAGGCCCATGTACTCTGGTATTTTCCATTCCAGGACTAGAAATTAACAATTTTATCCACTATATTTGTGGGTAGATAGTGTTTTAGAAAGTCAAGTTTCCATTTTATTTATCCAGTTATCATATAATTAATTTTTAAAACTATTATATATGTAGGAAAGATTTGAATAGATTTTCTATATAAAGACCCTTCACCAGGCACCCATGAATCAAACTAGAAGTTAACATCAATGCCATCACTCATGATTCGAGTGTCATTGGCCAATACATTCTCTTTCTACTTCTCAACAATTTTCAAAAATGTTGTGCATCTACCTCCTATGTTCTTCAAAACAATTTATATTTGATTATTAGGTCTTTCAACTAGGATGCTTCTCGTCTATATAGAACGTTCCATGAATCTTTCATTATAAGTACCTTGTTCCATAAGTGCATAGTAGGTATGAAAATACCTCCATTCTCCTTAGAAGCAATCAATTGGTCCCATGTCAATAAAGAAAGTGGGTTATGATTGTATCCCTTACGGCATGATGAAATGCCTGACAAGCTTATCAATTCTTGAGCACACACTTATATGAACCACACTACTATGTATGGTATATATTACAATGGAGGCTAACACGGATTTGGCTAAATATATTTTCCCTGGTAGACTTAAAGAATTTGCTACCCATATAGTAGTTTGAAATTGGATTTGATCCTCCATGTTATTATATGTGGATTTTTAAATCCTACCATGTATGACATGTTCTCCTAAATAACAACCCTGATCATCCACTCTTAGAATTCTTACATTTTCACCTATCACTCTACTTATATCAAGGGGAACTGAAGGTGTGAAGAAGATATTACTTTTCTTTGTGGCTAAGGCTCATCTTGATACCTCCTTATATCGGTTAAAGTAATTTATAATATCATTCATGTTGTTCTTTTTAGATCTTATTAATAGAATAATATCATCAAAAAATGCTACATGAGATATTAGTGGTCCTTTCTATGATTGTTTGATAGGGTTCCATTGTCCTTGACTCACTAGATCTTCTGTAACATCCCCGGATTTGGCATTTTTGAAACCCCTTGGGGATGAGAAGACAAATCCAAAAATGCTAACCAATTGCATCAAAGTGTGATGCAGAAGTGACATATGCATACATGAACAAACAATTATAGGAAGACACCATAACATTTCTCAACATTCAACATATGTATTAAAAAAGAAATTATTACAACTTACAGTTACCCAATGAATAGAGAATTTTACAAGTTTGGACATGTATGCTAATCATGCTCTTAGACAATAAGTTCAACATATACAACTTGCTCACATCCCGTCTTTTCTCCCATGATAGCTCTGAACCTAAATCATACATGAAACAATAGTTCAACACATGAGGTGTTGTGTATGTTAGTAAAAGATACATACTAATATGCTTACATAATTGAAATCATTTGAGAAAGAAAAGAAAGAGTAAAAGAAACATTGTTTAATGCAAAAAGTAAGTAAACACACATTTTTAGATGACTTTTTTCTGCACTCCTTGGGCTATGAGGATTCCCGCCCTTAGGCAATGGGGATTTTCTGACCATATATTTAGAAAGAGTGAGGGAGTGAGAGAGAATATAAGCACTTAGTAGCTACAAACCATCCATATTCTTTGTTGTTCTTAGTGACATGGAGAAGATCAATACTATCATCATAGTACATCCACTCAATATTCTCAAATTAAAACAAGAAATACATCACATCTGTTTCACACAAGAAAACTAATCATATACTTAGATAAAGCCCACGTACCTAAGATCAAAGATTTCTATTTATATTCTAGACCATATACGTCTCTAGTCATCATTTGATGAACAAGTAATTAATCATCATCAATACATGGTTCATTATTAGTTTAGTTATTTAGGTCCAAAATTAGGGTTTAGGCCAAACCTAGGTATTACTAATCCAAAACATGTCTATGGTGTTTTTTACTGATCAAAAGGTCATTCCATGGGTCTAGAACAATTTTCATAATTTTCTAATGCTTGATCTAATTTCTAGAATTAATATGAGGTTAAAATGTGTGATTAGGCATTAATTAGGAAATATCTAATATGTAGCAGATTAGAGTCCATATTTAGTTTCTAAATGGTATTAGGGTTCAGAAATGTTTTTCACAAAGTTAATGTACAATGTTTGCTTATAATACCATTCAAAATATCCTAATATGAAGCATTTTCATCCCAACAAAATATCTTAATCGAGAGGGGCAGGGAGACATGAGTTTGTTCTCATTTTGTATGGTGAATTGGGCTTATGGCAGAGATACTCTAGGTCACATTCACTCTATGATCTCTGTACTCACAACTAAATCCAATCTCAACACTCATTCTACTACAAGAGAGGCGGTCAAGCTTGACTTCGTCATCCTCCCGCCAAGTTCGGGGGTAGGAGATGATATATGTATTGTTGGAAGTTGATATATGGATATAAAACCTCCACATATCATCTCATCCAAAATAAAAGGATCTTTTGGCCTGAGTGACTAGGAAAGGTCATGCAACCAACTCATATCAATGTCCATGAGACAAAACACCTAACCCAAATGAAATAATTATTACTACCTAGGTCCTGAATTAAATTCCTTCTTGGTTTCAGACTTCAAAAACTACCACTTTAGATGGGCTTTGACACATGGCCCCATCATAGTGTATACCACTTTAATATACTTTTGATGCCCAAACTTGACAAATTGATCTTCGGTCAAGATACTTAAAGTGTTACCTACTTAAGGATATTAAACATATACTATACATCAATGTACCACAAACATCAACAACATAACTTGAACTTACTTAGTATGGACACAATGCACCCTAGGATTCATTATTCAATCATATTAGACATGATACTTCAATTGGATACTTAACTTCATATGTCCTCAAAATTGACGAATACCTAGCATCAATCATCTCCATGTATATAAATGTCCTTGAAAAACTATTGGTGATCCTCTAATGTCACTATAGTCATACTTGTGGGTAAAAAGAATGCAAGGTTTAACAAAAGTTACCTCGACATGGGATCAACCAACTATTTATAGTTATAGACCTCAAATAGTATATTAGGTATCAAAACCCAGAAGTCAGGGTCATCATTCAACCCCACCTTATATGGAAGTTTGCCCTCAAAATTCAACTAGTTTCATACTTAAGATGACATCATGAAGCTGTCGGGTGGTTCTTTTAACCAAAATGAGAAGTATCCTCCCCAAGCTCTAGCCACTCTGATGATTCTAGTGTGTTTAGGGGTTTTCTCACCTACAACGCGGTTGGCCCAGGTGTTTTCTCCTCAGAAGAGGCTCTCCCTCTGCAATGGCAGACGAAATAGCAAGGAGATGTGAAGCACTAACCATCCGCCAAGAAGAGGATGTGGTGGAGTTCAAAGAAGAAGCAACCAAAGTGTAGGAAGAATGCACAAAGCTTGCTTTAGTGGTCAAAATATTAACAAAAAAGTCGTACAACTTTGTGGCACTCTAGAGAACTATGGAGCAGGCATGTAAGCTAATAAGGAAGGTACATTTCAAGAAGAACAAACACAACATCATCATCATTCAGTTTGAGCATGTGAAGGATAAAATGAAGGTTTAAGGAGGAGACATGTGGAATTTTGATGATAAGATTCTCCTTCTAAAGGAGTTGGTGATCGGGATACAACCGTCGGAGATTTCTTTTGACACAAGACCATTTTGTATACGACTCTACAACATACCATTCGATTATTGACACGATGAGGTTGTGAGGAAACTTGTCAGCAATGTGGGTACAGTTCTGGAGATAGAGTAGGAAGAAGGAAGTTGGGATAGTTCTAGAAGAGCATGAGTGGAAATCAAAATTAATAATCCACTGAAGTGAGTATAGAAGATGCATTTTGCAAACAATGAGATAGCAGAGGCCCTAATAAGATACAAAAGACTATCAAATTTTTTTATTTTTGTGGGAGAATAGGTCTTATGTCCATGGACTACCCATAGGTGGTGGAGGAGGATGGAGTCCCAAAGAATTGGGGGGTTTGAATTAGGAAAATGTCAGGGAAAGCTTCAAGAGATGATGTCTCAATTATCTATGAAGGTGCGAGGAGATGCTTTTTGAGGTGAAAACAAGAGGAGAAGGAAGAGGTCATGCAAGCCCCTGTGTGGAGAAAAGAGATGAAGAGGTTGGGATGGGGCACATGCAGGGGAAGAGGAAAGTCGTAGGGTGGTGTGTAGGGACCAGTAAAGATGTGGGTCAAGAACATGGACCAAAGGAACATACAAAGGAGTAGATAAAGAAAGACCAACTAGGGAATCTTTAGTGTCAAAAGAAGGAAAAAGGGGATAGACACCTAGTAAGCACGACACTTTGAGCAATGAAGGGATGAAGCCATGTGTCGAGGGAAGGGAACCACACACAACAACTGGAGTTATTTTTCAGAAGGAAATAGTTATTACTTAGCAAAGGAGGGAAGAGGTACAACCCAACACACAGCTAAACAAAGCCAGTCAAGTGCTTGTTGAAATGTCAGGAAGAAGGATTGAGGTAAAAAAGGCAGAAAATAAAAACCAAGGCAGAAGGAAAACACGCTTGATCAAAAAGGGGAACAGGAGGAGCACCAGAGGGTTGGGCAGTGATAGAGAGGAATGTAACATAGTCCTTAGCAAAAAGAGTGATAGAGGCAAGATTACCCCAGAGGAAAAAGAACCGAGCAACACTAGTCCACAAAATTAGGGGAGAGGTGAGAGTTCATAGATGGTGTGGGAGGCCTATTCCCAAGTAGGCGTTGACCTCCACCATGAACAACAATGAAGATTATTAGTTGGAATTTCCAAGTCTTGGGCAGTCATAAGGCAATTCAAACCCTACAAAGATGTGTAGGGTAGATAAACCAAACTTGGTCTTCTTTATGGAGACTCAGATCAACAAGATGGAACTCGAGAAGATGAAGAGAAAGTTTGGTTACCCCAATAGGGTGTGTTGTAGTAGTAAAGGGAGATTGGGAGGCATGGGGTTGTGGTGGAGGGATCTTAATGTGAGGGTGCTATCTTTCTCCAAGCATCATATGCTAGTGGAAGTTGTATAGGAGAATGAATATTCATGGTGTGTTGGAGGGATACATGGGTGGGAGGAAAACCCAAGTAAATACAAAACTTGAAATCTAATGGAGTGAATCAATGAGGGCAGCAGGTATCCTATCATCTTTATTGGTGATTTCAATGAGATACTGAGCAAAATGGAGAAATAAGTTGGCTCTCCTAATGGGGTCAGGCACAATGATGACTTCTAGGATGTTATTGAAAAGTGCAATCTTAGTTATCTGGCTACAACGGGAACAATTTCACCTAGTTTCGCGGGCTGAATGAAGATATTTCCATAAGGGAATGACTTGATAGAGCCATGGGTTCGATGACGCAGTGTTCTAAATTCCTGGAGGCATGGGTCAAACAACTACCTGGGGTCCAATCATACCATGCCCTGATCTTACTCAACACCAACGTCACATAGCACGATGGAAGGTCCCATAAATAATTCAAATGTGAAGCCTATTGACTATATGAGAAGGAATTTAAACAAGTTGTGGAGGAATCCTAGAGGGAAGTCAGTGGAGGGGTGTATGACAAGTTGACGAGGTGTTCTTGTAGTCTAAAAATGTGGGTCCAATATAAATTTGGTGATATCCAAAAATGGCTCAAGTATAAGGAAGGCAAGTTGGACTATCTACAACAACAACATATGCACACAAGCAACCTGATCCAATGCAAATCTTTATGTGAAGAAGTGATGACTTTACAAAGTTAGTATGAGAGTTAACGGTTCATCCATTCCAAATCCAATGAGATGAGAGATGGATATTGAAATACCACTTATATCCATAAAAAGTGAACCAAAGGAAGAAGAAAAACAATATCTAGCACCTTCTTGATGATCAAGGGATTTACAAGACAGAAGGGAGGGAGATTGAAAGCATCATTGTGGATACATTAAAGACCTCCTCTCTTCTCAGAATACATATGTTGGTGTGGACATTATGGACTATGTTGAGAAATGGATCACTCACGACGTGAACCTAAAGCTACAAAATGATCCAACCAAAGATGAAGTGTGGGAGGCGCTGGCCTGTATGCAGCCTACAAAGGCACCTGACCCGGATGGTTTCCATGCAGGCTTCTTCTAGGTGTTCTAGGACATTGTGGGTGATGATGTCACTAGTTTTATCTAGAGTTGGTCGAAAGGTGAAAAGGATTTGGAGGATATTAATAAACTAATATTTTTCTTATTCCTAAATGCAAGTACCTGGATAGAATCACAAACTTTAGGCTAATTAGCCTTTACAATACTTTCTAGAAAATCATATCTAAGGTGTTGGTCAATAGGTTGAAACCATTCTTGGATAGCATGATCTCCCCAATCAAAGTGATTTTTTCCCTAGTCTGCTCACCACTGACAACACATTGATTGCTTTTGAATCTTTCCATGCCATGAAGAGAAGAATGAAATGGAAGAAAGGTTTTATGGGTATTAAACTTGACTTGAGAAAAGCTTATGATAGGTTCATGTGGAACTTCCTTGATATGGTGAATGGGGTTTGGTGAGGTGTGGAGGGGAAACGTTTTTTAATGCTATACTACTATCTCTTCCACTTTCATTGTAAAATGTTGTAAAAAAGGTTTTATAAAGACTCAAAGGGGTCTCCGTCAAGGTGACCCGATTTTCCCTAAATTGTTCTTTTTTTATAGATATTTTCTCATTTTTGTTCAACAAAGCTACTATGTATGACCTTATACATGGAGTCAAAGCATGTAGGGGTGGTCCTCTAGTGTCACACCTATTCTTCACTGACGATAACATCCTTTTCACTAGGGCTAATCTATAAGAGGCATCATTGATAGATTATATTATCAACTGCTATGAAGAAGCCTTAGGCAGAAAATTAAATACACCAAGTCAGAAATTGTCTTCATAAAGCACGTTTTGTCTAGAAAAAGGGGGGCTACACTCAGGATCCTAAAAATGAAGGAGGTTGATAATCATACCAGATACTTGGGCCTTCCTACTACCATCTAGAGATCAAAGAAAGTTGTCTTCAATGCGATCAAGGACAAGATATAGGGTAAGCTTAAAGGTTGGAAGGAGAGGTTTCTAAGCCAGGAGGGAAAGGAGACACTTATTAAAGAAGTCATCCAAACCATAACAACATACACGATGGGGGTGTTCAGTCTCCCTTGCCATATCGTCAACAAAATTAAGAGAATGATGGCCACCTTTTGATGGGGTAGCTCAGAGAATGGGAGGAAGATTCATTGGGTAGTGTGGGAGAAGTTGTGTAGACAAGAAGTAGAGGGTGGGCCCAGATTCAGGAACTTACATGAATTCAATCTTTCTCTTCTGGAGAAATAAGCATGGAGACTTTTTTATGAAACAAGTTCTATGGTGGCAACTATTTTGTCAAAAAAGTATTGTAGTAAGTCTGACATCCTTGAGGCATACAGGGGCCACAATTTGAGTTTCACATGGAGGAGTAATTGGGGGGCAAAGCACCTGTTGAAATAGGGGCTTAGGTGGAGGACTGACAATGGCGGGAAAGTAAGCCTTTGGAATGATCTTTGGCTTCCAAATGCTAAGGGATGATGTGATAATGTCTACTCTACTACTAAGTTTGATGAGGCCAAAGTAGAAATCCTGATTGACAACAATAGAGGGACTTGGCGGGAGGACAGGATGGATGCAATGCTTGTAGAGGAGGACCAAGAGATCATCCGCAATATCCCCATATGCAGGGAGAATGAAGATTCTTTGTATTGGTTTCCTACCACCAACAGTCTGTTCACAATGAGATCATCTTACCAGCTAGGAACATGTTGGGCGTCAGTTGCTGAGATTGGCCAAATTAGGAACCAGACCAACATTTGGGACATGATATGGCATCTAGAAATACTCAAAGTTGAGATACTTCACATGGCTGCTTGTTTCCAATTATATACCAACCAAAGAAAAGCTGGTCCAAAAACAACCTTGCAGGACATCAATTGTAGCCTATGCAACAATGCCCTGGAGTCCAACTTCCATGCCCTGTTTGACTGTACACAGGCCAGTTCCATATGGGAAAATATTATTTTCTCAAGTCTGCTGAGTGACATGCCTAGAGTCGAGGTGTTAGAATCCTTTGTGTGGTTGTTTAACAGACTGGATAACACTGACATCACCCTATTCTTAATTCACTACCTTGCAATTTGAAAGGTTAGAAATAAGATGTTGTTCATCAACAACCAAACAAACCCCTTCCTTGTTGACACAAAGTTACGCAAGCCAGTGGATGACCATGGGTTGTTGAATATGAGTAGGCCTGTTAGAGAACTTAGAAGGAATAGAAACATTAGTTGGTCCCACCCACCTGAAGGAATTATCAAAATTAACACATATGCTTCCAATTTAGGGGGTCACTTTACAAGCTTTAGTGCTATCTTTAGAGATAGTTTGGGTTCTCTTGTTACTATAGCGGCGTGGATCATATGTGGATGATGGGACCCTGCTAATGCCGAGTGTTTTTCCATTTTTCTGGTGCTCAGGACAGCCAAAGACATGGGTCCCTAGAAGATTTGGGTGGAGTCCGACGCGTTACTAGTGGTTAAAATTTTGATAGCTAGTTGTAGGGATCCAAGCCTCATTACCCAGATCTATGGGAAAATTGATCTATTGTTGAAGGATTTCACCCAGTGTAAGATTGACCATGTGGTCAGGGAGACCAATACTGCCACCCATAACCTCTCCAAATTGGGTTTGGGTCTCAAACATGACTTCTTTTTTACTGAGTCCTTTTCGGATGTAGGTGCAGTATCTGTAATGCCTTAACTTTATCTTAATGATGATCTGAATTAAAAAAAAAGCTGACATCATGAATTTTTGGTAACCTTTAGGCCACCACTTGCAAGTGTCATCTTAGGATTTAGAGCATCTAGGAACCCTAAGGATTCTTAAGGAACCCTAAGTTGTCATCTTAGGATTTAGAGCATCTAGGGTGTACCCACCCCACCTTATATAGGTTGAAGTATCTTTTAAATAATTGAGTCATATGATGACATTTTTTTCATAAGAAGTTAAGGAGGTTTTACTCAAGGTTTAATATTTCACCATACTCACCTATGTAAGGTGATATCAAGATTTCATGTCATTTAATAATGAGATTTTCACACTTACATCATTGTTTGATTGATTATAAACATCATACTAGGATTTTATAATTAGAGGGAATTATATGCCATATTTACATATCAGGGTTTTCACCCTATTGTGTGAGAGTTATCATTAAACTAGAGGCTAAGATGTAAAATTTGAGGTTAGGAATCATATTTTGATCATATAATTTATGATTTAAATATATATTTATTTCAAGCCCATGATTTCAAACATATATGTTTCATGTATGATATGAAGGGAAAGAGAATATACTAAGCAAGGCTTATCATGATTTCAACTTGGATATTTCATGTATGATATACCAAGGGAATATAGAATAGGTCAAGCTTGGGTGAGTGACTCATCAGATATAAATCATCTATATAGCTCAAGTGAGGTTTCTTGCATCTTATATTAAGAAAGATACGTGGAAGGAAAAACATTTATGAGTATCTTATGCACAAGGCATCTGTCTCTTAGAACCGAAGTTTCATATATCACCTCACTTACATCTAATGATGAGCTTCACAAACATAAGTAACTCAAGCTAGGACCTCACTCATCCAAAGGATTAAATTTCTCATCATGAGTTTTCTAACCATAACATTTTTTTACCCAACTATCACATCTAGGATTTGGATCATATACATGAATCATGCATAAGGGCTCAACTCATATATTTAGGAGTAACCCCACTTAGGGCACATTATTTCACATCTGTCTCATATTTCACATATATTGGGGTTAGGTTCTTTGACATTCTCCTTGTGGGTCTCACTCTCTCTAGAGATCACCACTTATCTCTTCCTAACACTAGAGATACTCCTTGTAAAAGATCTTGAGACTCATGAATATTCAACCTTGTATTAAATTAGATTTCCTTATGTAAGAAGAATCCTACATACTTTCATAATGAAGACTCTGCTCGTATTTCTCAGAATTGTTTCAGACCTCATATACAACTTGAATCAATATCATGCAAGTTATATCATCATAAAAAAAGTTATATTAAATCATCCTTGCTTACATCAGATATCAATCTATCTTCTAATCTAACTACCAAATATATGATAAGGCTCTAGACATCTAATCTATATCTACTCTCTCTTGTAGATTGATGTCACTTCCTTTCACTATGGTTGCATGAACACCTCGTGCTCTCCTATGTGAGGGACACATTTTCATATTTACATATATATAATAAATATTATATAGTTTTTCTCTTAGAAAGAAGATGTAAGAGAAAATTGTCGAGGATTGAGCCGATTGGAAACAAAACCAAATCAACAAAATAAGTGTCTGACACACAGTAGATAGTCTAGTGCCATGACACCTAGTGAAATGGTGAGAACAAGGTGTAGACTAGTGTAACTACCCAATACATATGAATTCTATATGGAAAGGATTTCACACTCTTGTCTAATCTTAGTTCTCAAACATCTAGGTTCTAACCTATAGGCTAAGTCAAACCTAGTCCATACGGAATAACTTACTATGTTTCTAGGGTTTTCACTGAAAGCTAAAATTTAGTTTTTATGTTTCATGGTGAGAAATTGTCACATGTAGCTATTGTTCATGCTTTCATACCAACTGTAACATCCCCAAATTTTTGCCTTCCCAAAACCCTATGTGGATAAGGAGACAAAATCCAAAAACATTTAACAATCATATCAGAGTGTGTTGTAGAAGCAATATGCACATACATGAACATAAAACTATAGCCATACACCATAACAGTTCTCAACATTCAACATATGTATTACAAAAGAAATTACTACAACTTACATTTACACATTGAATAGGGAATTTTACAAGTCTAGACATGTATGCTAACTAGGATCTTAGACAATTGCTACAACCTATACAAATTGCTCACATCCCGTCTTTTCTCCCTAGCTAGATCCAAACTAAAACATATGTGAAACAACAGATCAACACATGAGATGTTGTGTATGTGGGTAAAAGATACATACTAATATGCTTGCATGATTGAAATAATTTTAGGAAGAAAACATTGTTTAATGCAAAAATCAGGTAAACACATATTTTTAGATTTTTTTGATGCAATTGTACTACTACGTGGTGTCACACTTCATTTTTCCCACCCCTTAGGCTATGAGAATTCCCTCCCCTTAGGGTATTGGGATGTTTTGAGCTTATATTTAGAAAGATTAAGGGAGAGAGAGAATGTGAACACTTAATAGCTACAAATCATCCATATTCTTTATTGTTCTTAGTGACATGGTGAAGATCAGTACTATCATCATAGTACATCCAAGCAATATTCTAAAATAAAAACAAGCAATACATCATAGCTATTTCACACAAGAAAACTAGTCATATGCTTAGATAAATCCCACATACATGAGTTCAGAGATTTATATTTATATTCTGGACCATCTACATATCTTCTCATCACCTAATAAATAAACAATTAATCATCATTAATACATAGTTCATTATTAGTATAGTTATTTAGGTTCAAAATTAGGGTTTTGGCCAAACCTAGGTATTATTGATCTAAAACGTGTCTATGTTTTTTTTACTGATCAAGAGGTCATTCTAGGGGTTTGGTCCAATTTTTATAATTTTATGATGCTAGATCTATTTTCTAGAATTAATATGAGGTTAAAACATGTGATTGGGCATTAAATAGGAAAGGTCTAATATTTAGCAGTAAAATTCAGATCAGAGTCCATATTTAGTTTGTAAATGGTATTAAAGTCAAAAATATTTTTCTCAAAATTAATGTACAACGATTGCTAATTATACCATTCAAAATATCTTAATATGAAGCATTTTGCATTTCAATAAGAAACCTTCAAAGGTAATCATAAAAAGTCTAATCTAAAGGTTCTATGAGAAAGAGAGCATTTTTCTAAGTCCAGGGATATGTTTTTGGCATTATTTGGCCAATATAGCAACCTTTAGTCATTTTCCTAAGAGAATGCGATTTTTTGGGAATAATAGCAGAAATTAACTATTAGGGTTAAAAAGTGGCCGGATCTACAGTACAGATCCACTTGTACTCTGACCCGCCATGTCGTCAGTGTTTGCCTTCATTCTCGCATCTCCACCTGAGCCACATTCAACTACCGCTTGTGCACGGCCACCACCGTAAGGCTGGACTCTGATGGCTCTAGTGACTGCATAAGGGTTGACAGTGTGCTACACCACTGTGATGGAGTGGACTTTTTCAACCCTAAAATGTCCAAAGACACAAGTGAAGTCAAACATGTTGAGTTGTTTGAGAGTTTCAATTGTTTCGGTAAAGTTTGATTATTGATTGAGGGTATACAATGATTTGGATCCATAAGTTTTTGAGAAATTTAATTGGATGATCAGATAGTTAAGTTTTATCACTGAATTCAAGTAGAATGTAGCCTGAGAGGTATTAAATCTATGGTCAAAGTTTGGTGGCCATTGGATTTTTCTATATGGAGTAATTTAGGTTTGAATACCATGTAATAATATGATTGTTGGTGAAATAATGTGTGTATTGAAGTAGGTTATTAATAAAATCTGGACTATATAGCTTAAGTTGCCAATCTGATAGGGTTTTACTCACCCCAGACTGGAATCAGCCACAGATTGGTTGTGTGGCCTCCTGTCAACCTTTGGATCTGAAGAATAGTCGGCTGACAATCCTCTCCCACCCTACAGTTATGTAGCTGACGTGAGGAGGTGAGTGATCCTCCATTAAGGCACGACCGATGATCGTGGGGTGAAAGGGGTGAGGAACTAGTCAGTTTTCCTTCGGATGATCGAGATTTGTAGTCCAGGTGTTCATTTCATGTGTTAGGCAAACATATGTGGGAGATAAACAAACCACCCCCCGATCACGATGGAGGAGGGCAGTTCTTACAAACCCAATGACTCCAAGTCGATCCCTCACTTGGTCTCTTAGCTACAGCGGCTGTCAGCAATCGAGACCTGAAGAGGATCATCATGGGAGGCAGCGTCTAACATGGTCACCAGAGAGGAGAAGGAGCTCTGCTCTGTTGATCGGTCACTGACACGGATCCCTGGAGGCAACACTCCCCTTTAGCTCAGTGGCATCGTTCCAGGTCTAGCGAGAGGAGCTGACGCGGCAGCATTGCCGCAGGAGAGACCACTGCGACGCAACTAGTAGAAGCATAAATCGATGGTTAGGAGGAGGCACTGAGAGCTCGCGGATCATAGTAACATCAAGAGGGATGCCTTTGCCCTTCGTGCTCCACCACGGAAGTGATGGTGGCGGCAGGCTGCGGCACAGCCACCTCGGCCGAGAGACTTGGAAATACCACTGATCACACACGAGTGAGGAGGCCAGTGGCAGCGGTGCATATCGTGCTGAAGAAAAGAAGTTGAGCACTGAGGAAGGAGAAGAATAGGTGCGGTCCATCACTGCAAGCCTTTCTGGAGCTGTCCCAAGCAGCGACGCCAAGATCCCTAGAACCCTTGGTGGCGGAGGCAGTTCTCAGACACAAACCAGAGGTGACGCACATCGCAAGGGTGGGCGTTGAACTCTGAGATCGTGAGGGGGAAGAGTGGGCGGTCCAGAGGTAGTGAACCACTAAGAATCGACCAAATCAACCAGGCAAGCTGGGAACGAAGTGCACCCTCAGGGCCCATGTGGAAAATGTTGATTGGCCCATTATGTAATTTATCTCTCAATACGCTCTGATCTTGTATAATTCATAATAATTAGCTCGTATGTCAGAAAAAGGCAAATAAAATACCAAAACTCACAAAAAATTGCATAGAACAAGATGGAACTATAATATCAGGCATTTGATGCATTAATCTTAGTGATATCATGTAAGATGTGTAATGCTTATTTAATGGATAATAAATATCAAATGATGACATAAAATCATGGAAACATATTAGTAAGTCCATAATTATGTATTGAATGCATATGATGTCAGATATGGTTATGTTGATGTACAAAATTATGTAATTTTCTTAACATGGCTAACTAGGGCTAATAACCCTAAATAAAATGCAATAAATACTTACGTGCTCAATAAATGATGAGATTTACAGAAAACCCTCATATCGGTAACTAGAAGATAATATGTAAATCTGAGATCAGTTTTATACACAAAATTCATGTTATATGAAGAGCACCCTTAATACATGTGATGTAACTCTAATATGGTTAATGAAGTGACATATTGTTAAATATGTTCACATGATAATGTGACACATGAGTATATCCAATTGATGAACTATAATATGTAATATAAGATCAATAAAATAATTCTAGGACAAGAAGATAAGTAATAATGGGATATCGTAATGAACTAAGCAACCCCTAAAATGAATCAACTAGGGTTGAGATGATGAGAACCTGATGGTAGTATATGATCTTGTCTTAATCATGTTTAACAAGAGTGATAGTTGACATGAGGATATGTGATGATTAGGTTTCTCTTGATCAAGGTACGTCATTACCTCTTACTTGGATTATTATACATTATGCTTGTGTTATATGGTAGTAAAGACTTGGCATATGGTATTGATTGAAATGATTGTCTTGTATGATATGTTGCTTGAATTTCCATACGTATTGCTATGAACACATCAAACATAATATATTTATTCCATTATATGAAAGGACCAACTCTATGGTAGTGTGCTTGGAAGTGACCAAACTCTTTGGTAGTGGTCATGTTGTACACATGGAAGCACCAACTCTTTGGTAGTGTTCTTGGACCCAACTCTTTGGTAGTAGTCACATTGTACATATGATCCAACTCTTTGGTAGTGATCAAAAGGCCTTAATGCATTCAACTCTCAGGTAGTAAATGCATGGATGATATAATGGAAATTATGCTTAAAATATTTGTTCTCTTTTGTTAATGAACATCTTTGTGCAAGTAAATGCTTTTTTTATATTCTTCTATTACTGCCAAGTATATTAGTTTTATCTTATTTCCAAGATATGAGGAGAGGTATATAAAAAACATGTAGGCATACTCAGTACAATATTCTTGAATAATGTGCTGACATGTACCACATGTAATCTTTTGTTTAGGTTTTGGTTATGATCTTGAAGATCCAAGATAGTTGAGAGTTGTGTGGTGAGCTGATGTATAGGTGGACCCGTTGTCTTAAGATCATGTAGTTTTATGGTAGTACATGTATATGTATAAGTTTTTTGTTCAATGTGTAATATCAAATGTTGTTACAATTCATGTTGTAATTATATGTTGAATGGTGAACATGTGTGTTTGGTTTTATTATTGTTCATGTACATGTGCTACCATTTGTTTCCTTCTGACTCCCTTTATTTTCTTCTTCTTAGCCTCATGTGGGATGTTTAAATTGGGATTCTCGCTGAGGTGAGGGTTTCAATTTGGATGTCACACATCAGATTAAGTTTTAGAAAATCCGGGGACGTCACAACCACACCCCTTCCATCTTGATGTAGGTCATCATCTGTGATGTAGCTCTCACCAGGGCTCCTCACCATCATCATTTTGTAGCATGAACTTCCATGGTTTGTGCTCTGGTGGCTTGCTGCCTCCATTCCCCAGCTACAACTTGGAGATCCATTTGAAGACCTGACTCCAAGCATCGGGTTGTTGGCCCTTATGTAATGCTTACTCCTCTAGGACTTCATGTCGATGCCACAAGGAGGACAAGAAACCTGGATGTGTGGTGTGAGGTTTATTCCTGAGCATCACCAGGAAGATAGAGCTCCAACGAGCATCGAAGCAGACAGGATCCCCGGTGGTATGTCGAGGTGACGAAGGTCTATAGGTGATGAAGTAGATCTGACGAAATCTCGAGTTGACCCAGTGCAGAGGTATTTTGTTGGATCTCACGACCAAGGCTTGACCTTACAGTGGAGTAATCTTCTCTAGAAGAGGGGCTTTCATCATGTATGGTCTCCTCATCCTCTACGAGAGTCATGAAGATCATACAGCTCCATGAAAATCCTCTAGTGAGTCCCATACATGGTGGTGACTCCACCAACATAGCCCACAAAACCCACCTCCTCTCCCATGGAGGAGAGGTTCTATGGCTAAGAAACTCACCTGGAAGCATCAACCGGACCAACCTTCAACCTCAAAAAGCATCATGGGACATGTAGGAACTCCTTTGCACATTGAAAATATCCCATCATGAGTTGACCTACATCAACCAGCCTCTTCTTCTTCCTCCAACGAATTGGGTTTGGTGGCATAGAGGGATGTCGCGGTTGCAGGTTATACTGTAGCTTTGGGTGGATGTCAGGAAGATTTTTCCCACCTACTAGACACTCTACTATCCCCTCCTCCCTCGATTCCACTTATGTGAGATGAATGGAGAGGGGTAGGGAGACAAGAGTTTGATCTTATTTTGTATGCCACCCATGGCTTATGCCGGAGGTAGTTTAGGCCACATTCACTCTGCATTCTCTCTACTCATAGCTAAAACCAATATCAACACTCATTCTACTGCTGGAGAGATGGAAAGCTTGAAACTTCGTCATCCTCCCTCCAAGTTCAAGGGTAGGAGATGATACATGTGTTGTTGGAAGCTGATCTACGGCTATCAAGGCTCCACATAGTCCTCATCCAAATAGAAAGGATCTGTTGGCCTGGGTGACTGGCAAAGGTCATGTAGAAAACTCATATCAATGTCCAAGAGACAAAACACCTAACTCAAATGAAAGAATTATTACTACCTAGGTTCTAAATCAAATCCCTTCTTGGTTTCAGACTTCAAAAACTACCACTATGGATGGGCTTTAACCCAAGGCCCAATTTCATCACAATGTATTTCCACTTTAGATATATTTTTTATGCCCTAACTCGATTGTTTGTCTCTTCAATAAAGATACTTAAAGTGTTACATATAAAAGGATACTAAACCTATACTATATATCAATGTACCTCAAACATCAACAACACAACTTAAACTTACATAGTATGACCACGGTGCACCCTAGGATTCATTATGCAATCATATTAGATGTGATACTTCATTTGGATAGTTAACTTCATATGTCCCCAAAATTGACTATACCTAGCATCAATCATCTCCATGTATATAAAAGTCCTTGCAAAACTATTAGTGATCCTCTAATGTCATTATAGTCATACTTGTTGGTTAAAAGAATCCAAGGTTTAATAAAAGTTACCTCGACCTAGGATTGACCAACTAGTGATAGTTATAGACCTCAAATATTGTATTAGATATAAAAACCTAAAAGTTAGGGTCATCACATCTTCAATTATATGGATTAAACTTTTAAGACATAGAACAAACAACTACGGTGATAGTGTATCACCTTGATGAATATCACTGTTGGCTTTCAAGTTTGGTAGTTTTTCCCCATTCAACAAGATACTTACCCTTCCTATAGTGACTCATTCCATTATATAAGTGACAATGTTGTTAGGAAACCCCAATTTTATAATAGTGTCTAGAAAAAAATCCCAAGACATTTTGTCATTAGCTTTTTATAGTTTGATTTTTATAGCCATATAGTGAGAGGATCATTTTCTCCTCATGTTATGTATAAGATCTTGAACTAATATTATGATATCAATAATTTCCTAGATAGACAAAAACTATTCTAAGCAGATGGAATCCAATTTGTCATGAATGGTTTAAGTGTTTCCATCCACAATTTTGACTAAGCTTAATGCATACATTAGTGGGAGTATTAGGACAAAGTTGTGAGAAATTCAATATAGATTTCACTTTTAGAATCAAAATAATGATAACTATTGAGAAAGTGGGTAACCTAGAAAAGAACTCTAAACATTCTGAGTAATAGAACAACTTATAATAGGCCATTGATTCAAAATCAACTTTGCATATACACCATTCGGGTTTGTGGCCTTATTTTACCCCATTAAACTGAGAGTTTAAAGAATTTCTACCTCAATAGGTATTCATGTCATATCTGAGAATAGGGGACATTTTCTCAAATCTAGCAGGGATAGAATCGAGTATAGTGAAAGTACATCTGCTATCAGATCTAAAAATTGACATAAAGTGCCAATGAACAAGATTATTGAGAGTGGCTTCATCAGTAATCCAAAAACCATTATCATTATGTAGGCTTCTAATCTTATTCTTTTAGTGCTTACATTTAAAAAAATCATTATAGAATTTGGTACTTGCATCTTCATGCCTCAATCAGTCTACATGGTATTTTTTAAGTTTACTAGGTCATCGGATAGCAGTCCACTGTACTGAGGTTCCAAATGTGTGCACTAAAGTTCATCCTCAACATTTTAACTTTCGACAAGTACCAATTATTACATTGTGAAATCATCTAGAAGAGTTTTCTTTAATAAAAATGTATCTTTCATACATAGTCTGTCCCAATCCATGATGGGTCATTGGACACAATTTATAGAAGAAACCAAATCCTAGTTAGAAGGCCATATGGATCACATCAAAGATTTAACATCTGGATTATAGTATAAGATTCTTTGGTCTTAAACAAAGACAAATTGAATAAAGATATGTTTCTGTAATACAATGCAGTTATCGTTAGAATATAATCGAGGAAGATGTTTCATAGTACATTGATAATTAGAGATTAACCATAAGGAATTGCTTGAACCTGATGAAGCCTTTCATGTAGACAACCACACTTGCCAGTAAATAAAAATCCTTTGTAACTCAAGTCTAACAAGTCTGTCTAAATTAAGGTGTCATGTAACCATATATATTCAAAACAATTGAACTGATTTCTCCCTACTTTTCCACCATAGATAGCATAACATTAAAATCACCCATAACCACCCATGGCTTGTGAATATAGGTACCTAGAATGGGTAGATATCTCCATTTAAGTGAATTTTCATATGGTTAGGGTGTTCATAAACCACTATAAGATAATAAGCTTCATTGGTTCAACAATGGCGAAATTGTCTATGAACCTCGATCAAATGAACATTACACACATATGTATTGCACAATAGCCACATTCCACCAAAAATATGCGCACTTCAATCCTATTATAACCTAAGTACTCTAGTTTCATAACAACCTCAAATTCCCTATATGTAGTTGTATGAGGATCAAGTATTGATAATAACTCTAGATGAATCCTTTTCTTAAGTTTGAGTAGTACATTAGTGGTGGTATTATGGCTTATGTCGTGTATGTTCCAGGAAAAAAATCAACATAATTAAGAAGTAATAGATGGTTCTTTCTCTCATTTCTCCACAAACTCATCAATCTTACATGCTTGGTTGTGTGTGAGATAAGAATTCATTTTCATTTTTCCACTAGATCTCCTGTCTTGACAACCAATTTTCCCCAAGTAGGATCCAAGTTGAGATTCACAGGGATCATTCAATAGAAAATAAATTGAAATATCCATAAACCAAGGTGTAGTAGATGGATTGTGAGTGATTACTTCATCTATAGTAGGTTCAACCACTGATCATGAAGAGTTCATAAAAGAATCAACAACAACCTGAGAAGCATCATGTCTAGTAGAAACTACAGCCTATTGAATTATGTCCTTTGACATTATATGAGGTTCCACATTCACTTCTATGTTTACTGGTTTGGACTCAACCTGTGGACTATCTTCCATTATACTAGGAAATGGATATTTTCTTTCCTTTTTCTATACCTAATCTCATCAGATAATCTATGATTTTGTAGTAGAATTAATACGTTGTGTTCCTGGACATATGATTCATCCTCCAAATTATCTTGAGTAGCCAATACCTTGTACATATAAGTATGTGTATTATGATCAATTGTAATCAAATTCTTAATATCCTTTTGTAGTTTATGGTTTTGATTACATCTAGAGTGGATAATTTTACCAAGGTGAATCACCCATCTATATTCTTCCACTAACCAAGTTACCCTACATCCTCAGATTGAGTTTGTAATGTTGGATTAGAATCACTGGGAGGCTTTGTTGGGAAGTCGGTTGGATGGTGACCCATAAGTCCACAATATTGACACACAGATGGAATACATCCATATTCCAACTTATAAACAAAACCATTTATAATCATTGTCGGATTAATCAAACTGGAAGTGTTGACTTCAAGGACCAAACGAGAAACTGATTGTGTGTACAATTCATAGTGTATTTGTCTACCTTGATTAGTTTACCTGAGACTTCACCAGTGCAATCAAAGATCACCTTGTTATAAAGGTGTAGAGGAGGATCCATTACCCACACCTTAATAACTATATGAGGAAGAATAACAGTTTTATGCATGAAAGATTCTAACCATCTTGACACCACGATAGGGAATCCAAAGATGGCTCGGGTTCCCTTGGTACACATCGTTACATAATTAGTTTTACAAGTTAGTTGTACAATAATAATGTTTATACTCAGTTCAAGCATCCTCTAATGAGCAATTGGTTTCCACAACATCCTAATTTGATCCCTGAATGTCATGTAACCAATGAATTTCCCAAATTATTTGACAGTGACAATCATCCTCCATGGTTTATGCAAGATTGTATAAGCTTCACGAACAATGAAGACTTTAGAGAAACCATAATCACCAACCATTGATGCATCAACTAGGTTAACTTCTTCATGGCATTAACATCTATAAATATGTCTATTATACCGTAAGAAGGAGGTACAACAATATCATGAAAACACGTGATAAACCTAGTAACTATTAGGGTCTCCTTCCCAAAATTATCAGATTGATGGTGCATCCACCAATATTGGCTATATGGGATCCTAGGAGATTCAAATTCAAAAGAGTGAGTAGAGATATCTTAAAAAGATACTAGAGAATCGGTGCCCCCCCCTCATTCTTTTGTAGTTAAAATGAAATCCAACATTCTAAAGGATGTTTGTGCCATGATCTGATACAATATATTTTCCCTTATGCCCCTCACTAGTACGAAGATATTTAGCATGATCAAAACATCCATGAATGTTTTAGTTATGATCTCTTTGAAGTAGGAGCATCACCAACCATGGTAGAGATGGAGATTTCCACTGGATCATCTTCATTCATATCCATCAGGGATTCTTTCTAGTTGTCTCCAAGGCATCCTCAACCCCTAAAATGAATTCCAACATGGAACATGTGTAACTATGGTGATCTCTCTAACTCACTGCTATCACAAAAAGAACTTCCTCAAAGTGCTCCATCTCAAGGACTTTCATGTGCTAACTAGACAGGGTTTGCATATAGTTATTATCATATATATATGCATCATATTATACGTGTTCAGTTTCAGAATTAAATGGGTCTCAAACCCCTTATTTTATATTCTACATACTTTCTTATCAATATGGTATATATAACGTCTTTTTTAAAGTTGTGGTTATTTCACCAGAACTTATACAAAATTAAATGTCTATGGACCAATCAAAGCATGCCATGTCACCCAAGTGGGGGTGAGGATTG
Organism: Alisma plantago-aquatica; assembly: GCA_963693085.1. Classification (NCBI taxonomy): domain Eukaryota; kingdom Viridiplantae; phylum Streptophyta; class Magnoliopsida; order Alismatales; family Alismataceae; genus Alisma; species Alisma plantago-aquatica. The sequence continues at coordinate 1,124,840,628 of OY856412.1, read as the reverse complement.
GATGTATTTTAAACTTAGGGGTAATTATCCTTATTCCCTTATGTAGTGACCTAGCTTCACCATGTGGATTGAGGCAAGGGAGTAATTCCCTCATGGGGATTGTCTTCCCTATGGATCAGCGTGAGAAGCAAGACATGGATTCAACTCTAGGATAGAATTCGGGTTGATGGCCTACACAACCGCAACCAAGGGTTGGGTTGACTCTGCAAGGACTTCCTGTTGCCAACAAGGCTTGTGTCTCTCTGTGAGGTGAACAAAGGTGGCATCTAGGGTTCAGGGAAGGATGAAGGTAGTTAAAGAAGAAATGGGAAGAGCTACCTTAGTTGGGGGACATTTGGACGCTAAAGAATCTTCTTGGGAGTTAGGAAGAGAGTTTCCACAACTCGCAAGAGTATGTGATGTACCAGAGCTTGATATCCTATGAAGAGTTCCATTCACCATGAATCAGTGAGAAAAGAAGGACCTTCTTGGTTCATGACTTCCTTCCAGGGCCCGAAATACCTTTGCAACTTCCTTGTTGTGCTTCTAGAAAGTTAATTGGTTGGGTAGTTGAGAGTCACTGGGGAAAGGTCATCATTGTCAAAGACAAAGATAGAGTATGTCAAGGATTCATAGGTGATTTTGTGGGTAGTTGATCAGTGGTTTGTGATGAGGAATTCTTGGGGTATCTACAAGGATCCTTATATAGGACTAGGCTGGTGAGAAGTGGTGTCAATGGCTAGTTGTAGATTCTTAAAATTGATGGGATTTTGTGACTTATTTCCACAAAAGGAGATAATGTCCATGACAGGCCTCGTAGTCTAGCTTGACTTCTAGTAGTCAACTGAATAGTTTTGAGGGAAATCATTGAGAGATGAGAGAGAGAAATGTTGGATTTTATGTCCAAGTTGAATATGACTATTAGCATGAGGTCAAAGATAAGTGGTGAGTCAGTTGATTTTGGATCAAAGATTGAGGCTAGTGACCACATATTTCATCATGTCCTAGAGTCCCGTTTAATCTTGAACAATGGTTTTGTCATTCAATTTGAATACAAATCACATTGTGTTTATCCATCATTTCCAAACAATATCATAGTCTTTTACAATTCACCTAGGTCTCTAGAAGCATCTAGTTGCTACCAAAATTTAGGATTATCTTTATATTAGCCTTATCTATGCCTAAGCCAAAGTTGAGACCAAAGTAGGAACATTAAGTGCAATTTTCTTTTATGTCAAGTAATTACTTATTTAGTTCCACAAAGTTGCATATTATTACATAATCACTTAAAATTTTAGCCTTCTATGAACTTATTAATCATTGTACCAATAATCAAACCTAAAAGAATTTTTTTCATATTTGAACAAAGGTAAGAGGGGATAATTCTTTAATTGATTATCCATGCATAAACCTACTTGGCAATTCTAGAATTTCATTACTATGTTCTATTTAATCAGTTAGAAATCATCTTGATCTGCTATTTATATAAAATAAAGGCACCCAAATGTTGATTTGGAAAAATTGCATTTGATGGACCTAAATGTAACATAGATACCTAAAATTCAGAAATTTTAAAGACTGCCATTCATTCATCACCCGTGTGAGTAACTAAGGTTAGTTACATGTGGACCTATTTTATAAGAAGAATGCACAACATTGTCATAAGACAACCAAAATTGTAATGAGATGGCAAAAATTGTAGTCGAGAGACTCATTTTGTACATGTAATCTCTACTATTTTGTCATAAATATCAATTTTTTTGTAGTTTTTCGTGGGTCAAGAAAATTCCAACATTGTATTTAAAAAATGTGTCTTTCTATTACAAATTTGGTCATCTTTTTATAAAAGTTAGGAGGCAATCTTATTCATCCCGCCCTCCTCTTACGAGCATCAGTAAATGAAAGATTACAATTGCTAATCAAACAAGAATCTATAAACATGGTAGTACTACTACCATTACAATCACTAGATATAAGAGAAAGACAACCCAGTGGGGGTAGGGCATACTCTATGTATGCATATTGATTTACATTGTTAGACTTGGCCAAGTAATCAACAACCATGTTACTACTTCTTCCAATATGTTGGATTCTCCACTTGGGCCTGCAAATCCGTTTAATACAGCCCACAGTCTTGGCGTATTTAGGTCAATCAACGACTTCACTATGAATCAACTTGACGGTCGCTAAGGAGTCTGTTTCAAAAATGGCTTCTATGATAGTGTTATCCAAAGCAACCTCCATAGCGAATAGAACCACGTCCAATTCGGCTTCTACAACCTCTGTTATGTGCAACTGCATCGCCGCACCATCGATCCACTTACCCTCTTCATCGTGATAGACAAAAGCACAACACACATGCTTGTTCTTGTCTGCCGCGTCAGAATTGAACTTGACCACTCCAGGTGGCGGCGCTACCCAGCGAGGGGTGCTTGAGGAAACTTCCAGTTGAAATTGCCTTCAGAAAGCCTCAATTTCCGCATGTAACAAAATTCAGCTACCCACACTGGAAACAAATATATCCTCATATATATGTATGCATGTATATATACATATGCATGCATATATATTTGTTTATATGTATAAATACATGTATGTATATGTATGATGTATGATGTAACAAATTAACTCATATATAGAAATTTGATGAAATAAAAATTCCATTAGGAAACTCAAATATATAGTCAGAGAAAAAAATGTAAAATTATATAGTGGTATTCCGATAAGAGAAAATGGTCATAAGATATTGTTAGAAAAACTTTTTTACTTACATGGTTGAATCTGCAATTGAATGCCTCATATAAGTACCATCATTAGTGAAAATGACCCTCTAAAGACAATTTTATCTCAGTTATTTACTCCAAGCTTTGATTCTAACTCGACAAGTCATACATAAGTGATAATCTTATTAATTTGAAGAATCTATCCATACTTGTAAAAGAGCTAGTTTACTAGGTTGCATCTAGTGAGACTTCACCTATCCACTATAACTCTATTTCTGATTCCCCTATCAAGTTGATGGACATGCCACCCCATACTCAAAAGAAGAGTTTGTGATCATACATGCTTCCTTCTCAATAGTTTATGAACATGGTAGGAATTAGTTTAGCAAGCATCATGTATGTCCATGTCCTCATGTAAGATATTCTCATTGTAACTTCTTAATTAATATGCTTATTAACACTTGAATGAAAAATACCAATTTAACAAATGGCCATACAAAAAAAATGTTTCATCATTTGAAGAAACACACACACAGGCATATATATATATATATATATATATATATATATATATATATATATATATATACATATATATGTGTATACATATAATTCAAAAAGTAAAAAAATATTATATTTTATGGATTCAAAGGAATTTCCTTGTGTATTCTAACAAATCTGAAATTTTTCTCATCATCTCATTGCATTGTTCTCATACATACTTTGCAGTGCATCTTAGATAAATTACATAAGTACCTTGCCTTGTTCCAAGCAAATATGCGTTCTTCACTTAGAATTTTGATCTTCATAGAATGTTGTCACTATGGATTCTGAATAAGTAGCCCATGCCAAGTAGCTAGACCATTAATATCCCTGATAAAAATTATGCTTCATAGAATTTTGTGTCAGTAAATATTACTTTATATATTGTATGTATGCTTATAAATGATGAGGACGACACATGTAGTACAATTAATCTAGTCCTTCTGAGAGTATCCAAATGAGTTTTCTGTATCCACCTCATCGGGTATATCCATAGTGATACCACATTTGCATATAGAGCCATGTATTTTTAACATCAGCATAAAATCTATTTACTTGAGAATGGGTTTAGATATTTATTCAGTGTCAAAATTGGGTAATGAAAGTAATTTAATTTTTGGATCACAATATTGCATTTCAACTTAGATCACAATTACATATGTACATTCATAGTTAAGTTTGATAACAACATACAATACTCTGCTCGATATTACATCCTTTCTCATCCTTCTAGTATGGTGTATCATTCCCATTTTGAATAGGTAAGTATTCTAAAAGATATATGTAGCTCAGTTGTCTTATCCGTCAACATGTTGTTGCATTTAGCATTGAAAATGTCAGGTTAGTAACTATAGACCAATGACAATGCTCCTCATATACATAGATGTCTAGTCACATATGACCTTAATGAAATAAGAAATGTGTTTATTAAACTACCTATCCTAAAGGTTCACATATACCAAATTAAGCAAGATCGGGCTGACAAAAAACTAGTCACACACTAAGTAGTAGAAACCACAATTGCACCAATCTATTGCTACAAGCATGATTTAGGGTCAATCTGTAGGGAGTATGTGAACTTAGAATGAAATATAAGCATACATTAATATAGATTTAAGCATAATATCTACTTACCTATTAGTTATTAGGTATCTAGGTGTGTTTCAATTAGTTATTTTAGTTACAACGAAGAATAATCAACATAACTCATGTAAAAAAACTAGATCATATATTGGGTTAAGGGTTCAAGAAAAGATTATAATAGAAATTCCAAGGGAGAAACAAGAACTACAATGGCTTAGGTCAATTAGTTATATTCTACACAATTCATTATAATAAGTACATAAAGCTTTGGGGAACCATAGTATTCTATAAGGTAGACTAGGTTGACTAGTTTTAGAAATAGCAAAAAAGAAGCAAATCACCAAAGAATCATACATATCTTTGGACATAAGAAATAGTACTTTATCAATAAATAAAGATATCACAACAATAACACAAGGCACTTAAATAGATGAACCATAAAAGTGGATGGATTTGTATGGTTATGGTATAGAAAAAATTAAGGGATGGATTACTTTGGACAAATCGGGGATGTAGTGGGATGAAAAAGAAAGATTGGCATGGAAAGAAAGTGTGGAAATGGTAGAGGGAAAACGAAGAAAAATCAAGTGCAAGAGTAGTCTATGTCCACCAAAATCATAAGAATTTTCTCTATGATGGATGAAATGAGTTGAACTAAAGGAATATGAAATATAGATAATTGGTGAATGATTCTCTATGAAATGAAGTGGTTGTGTAGAAAAGAAAAGTTGGTTGTTGTTTCTCAAGTAGTCCTCTCGAGAATGACCTCTAAGTGGGTAGATGGGGTTGGATGGATACACCTTGAGACATAACCACTTGATGAAGATAACATTGGGAAATGTTTAGAAGTTGCTAAGTTCATATTGTTGTTGCTTTCATACCACATTACTTGAGTTGATGTGTTGGGTTTTTTAATATATTATTATGTATCCAAAGGCCACACAAAAATATAAGGTTTATCTTGATAACCTTTTGTTGGGGCATATGACAATGTTTAGGACTTGAACAAGGCATGATAAGACAAAATATTGAAATATGCACTTTGTTGTTTATCTATGTTATAGTGGATGACATGTTGTGTTCTAAATTGCAGTAAAATCCAATACTTCAACACATCAATGAATAACGTAAGGTGCTATGTTGTAAAATAAATCTAAATCAGAGTGGTATGATGTAATGTACATGAATATAAAAAATGTTATGTATCATGTATTGATGAAAACAATAATGCAATACTAGAAATTATGCAAAATCAATCAATTGTGAATCAAAATCATTAAAAAGAGTGACAAAATGAGATCAACAATAACACTATAAGGATCGGGACTTGAGAGGCAATCCACTCCTTAAACAAATAAGAGTCATCATCCATATAACAAACATACACTAAATTTTCACAATCGATGAATAAGTAATATTCCATATTTCAAATATGAATATCATAAAGATCAATGTATATAAAAAATCTAGAAACATCTAAATAAAACAATTTTATGTCGAAAGGTTCAACGCATACACCCTGATGGGTGGAAACAAGAAGCAAACTAATAATAAAACGATCAAGACCAGTTGTAGTGGAAAACCTAGCCATCTCATTATTCTCTACAAGGTAAGCAATCTACATAAGTGCATCTCTTGGGACAAAACGATAGACTCTTAAACTACTCCACCTACGGGGTTGGAAGAAGAACCCCACAAAAGAAAGAAAAGTGGAAGATTATCATCAAGCATTGGTATGTGCATATAATAGGGAATTAGGTAGTAAAAGGAAAAGGACAAATAATATATCAAAGATCTAAACAAGATAGATATATGAAATCATCCAAATGGATGCCTAAAGAAACATTTTAGTAATATTATAATCCCATATACACTTGCAATATCACAAGATAATGCATTCTACAAAATTATACACAAATTTATTGGAGAACATCATCCATCAATTTAATCAATAGTTTATATTGCATGTGAGATGAATACAATACTAGCACAAATATAAAGACATTGGAAGTTAGAGAACATAACCCTAAACTTGATAGAGAATGACACATAACCAAAGTCCCAAATATATTATGATGGGAACATAACCCAGGTTTGGGCCACATAACCACCAACCCAAAATAATGTGGATGCATAACCTAAGGTATGGGACACATAACCTCATCCCGAAAATGTACCATAGGCACACAACCCTAAAAGTAAATCATGACCAAATCATTAATAAAAATCTAGTATCACTGAATGCATAAGCATGAATAATGTATTAGAAACTGAAATTTTAGTCATAATATAGATTAAAAGAGATTTCACCATAAAAATGGATCAAATATAACGTCCTCCATAAAAGTGGGAAAATTATGGCATCCACCATAAAATTGGATCACATAGGTCATTTCCACAATCAAGATGCAACGTAAGACCATAAGAGACCATCATACAGAAATTAAGGATTTTTTTCACAAAAGGAATGATTTAGTCCATATCCAAAAATTAAGGTACAACATGAAGTTTGATGAACAAGATACAACATTTAGAATCCAACATGAAATGTCATCAATTTAAGAATATTAGGGGATCAAGTTCAGAATATTAAACCCAAATAGGTAATCAAGACATAAAAACATGAAGTTGAATATAATAATGCCTCAAAATAGACTGAGAGTGAGTGAGTGAGTGAAGAAGCTATTTTGCAATTGACTCACTAAGAGATGTCGAAGATTCAATCTACCAAGATCCAAAGACAAACCCTAGATCCAAACTAGGGTCTCAAGCCACATATTACACATTTATATGAAGTTAGGATTATTTTTCATCACACACACATAAGCCCTAAAATTACCTTTTCATGATACTTTTAATTTGAAAACTAATACCAAATGATAGATAACACTTTTCTAATTTTATGACATATTTATTTAAAATTTATGACCATTCTATACTTAGTTATAAATTTTACATGATATCATATTAATCTAAATTCATAGTAAAAGTCAGGGTGAAATGATTGTGATGCCATTACATCACATGCAAAATTATGGACTTATACCAAATGATAGATAACATTTAGCTAATTATAGAATATATTTTATTAAATTTTTTGTGATGATCCTATAATTAATTGTTAATTTTACAAGCTAGCATATTTATTCAAATTTTGAGTAAAAATTAGGGTTAAAGGATAATGGTGCCCCTACATCACATGCAAAATTATGGATGCATGACTGGGTAAACTCCTAAAACCCATGGAAAAGGCTTTCACCATAGAATTAACCAAAACCAAGAAAAGACAATTATACACCTAGTTCGTATTTGTCAAACACAAAATAGTCTCGATGCCATAAAATATATTTTGGCCCTTAGATTCATACCTTTCTTGAATGCCTCACGATACATAACAAGGTCCAATAGTAGGGACTTAGTGTCCTTGCTCTTGTGAGATGAGATACTATCATATGAGAGAGTACGTCACATGAAAGTAATGAAAATGAACCTAAGATGGTATCACAAAGTAAAGGGATAAAAGTCAATAGGAAACCCTGGTGAGAAAGCATAGAACCACTCAAAACTTGAGAACAACAAATAATTGGGGAATAAAGGAGCTATGGTGAAATATGTAGATCCAATGTCAACAACGTCTTCATATGATCACCATGAAGTCTTGAGTGGTTGGAGGCATTTTCGAAGGCCTTTACTTTTCCACCACTACCATGCCAATAAAGACTCCTTGGCTAAAGGGAGATGAGGATTTATACTTGAAGAATGTTGCGATTAAAGGGACTATGAGAAACTAAACTATGGGATGAAGTAGAAGTAAGGAAACAATCTATAGGGATTTGATGTCTTGGGGAGACAAGAGGCATCACAGAAGGAGGAAATAAGGATAGGGAGACATCCTAGTATTTAAGGGGTGTTAAAGGAAACAAAACCAAAGAACACTTGGATTACCTAGGTCTAGAATCATATAAATAAGGTTTTGGAAAGGTATCATAAGATGAGGAGTGGGAGTGAGGAAGCCTAGGGGAAAGGAACCAAAACAAAACTCCAAGGCTATTGTGAGTGAGGAAAAAATTGAATGGGAGGTAAGAGAAAAACATCAGTCATAGTTGAGTTCAAATGGAAAAACTAGAGTTTGTGTTTCAGATAAAAAAATAAATCCAACATTACTTGAACTTTAGGGGATGAAATCTCAACTCGATTCATAAAAACCTTACTTGATTTGTAGTATGTTCATTATTTAGATATTCTCTCTCCTAATTAGTTTGGGTTGGTTAGGATTATTCCAAAAGGGTGAAAATTCATTGGGTAAACAAATAAATTATGAGGATTATAAATTTAGTATTATATTTCCCAACAGGCTACCCATTGTATTAATTAGAATCTTAGGGTTTAAAGACATAATCAATATATGTATTATTGCAACCTATATATTCCTTAAACATTTAGGAAATTAATTTGGTTAAAATTATGTTCAATTTAGAACCATTCTATAATGCTACACATTTATTATATATGCAGGTTTTCCAATCCTAAAATCTTTTGGGTACGTAATTTACCAGCTTAATTTCCTAGACTAGAATTAATTACTATGATTGTTCCTGTAGATACTCTTAAGTGGTATTTCATACTCATTTCTATTTACTATTTTTCTAGTCTAAATAAAGATCTAGGAAGTTAATTATTCGATACTAAAACCTATGTGTAGGATATTTTTGCATTTAAACCCTTACATAATCTAAGTTAGTTAATTTATCCTATTAGTGAGTGTTTAAGGAAACATATTTATATCTTACGTCTTAATCCACCTATTATTATCATATTCATGGGAAGGAAGTGAACTCTACTGGGAAAAGGAATAAAAAGTCTACATATTAGATGTATTCTTAGATTTGGGTATGTTACAATACTCTACCCCTTAAAAGGATTTTTTCCTTCAAATATAACCATCCATATACTACCAACTCACTACTCTTCACCTCTTAAAAGGGTTAATCTAATAATTCAAAACTATACATCTACAAAGGTGCAAAGTCATATAAACTTGACTACTTGATAACCACAAATTTGAATCTAAAGTTTTATTTCTTGATCTAGATAGTCCTATCATCCTCCTTTTGAAGGTAACTAACATTAGTTTAAGACTTGGATCCAAAATACAGAGATGAAAACCAACAATACCTTTATTTATAGATATAGAGGGATAATGAAAGATACATTTTATTAGGAAAATACTTTGGCACAAAACATAGAGTGGATCCAAAATCAAAGCAGAAGCCAAGTCAGAAAACCAATATCCTACTTGAATTAACCTACAAAATCAAACATCCAAGGAAAAGGGGTAAACAAGTGCACATGTATTTTGTCAAGAAAATGATTTTAAGTTATCTTTGTTATTTTACTCATGAATCTATTAACCTATCCAGGTGTAGAGGCAACCTACATGTCCCTTAGGAGGTCTGCCTCCAAGGATGTCATTTGCATTATTCAATAATGTGATTGGGCAAGTGGTTGAGTTAGGGTTTTTTTGTCCTCGAAGAGGAGGACACCTAGGTCAGATGTTTCTAGGTTGTCCAAAATTTTGACAAACTACTTGAAAGTTAGGTTGTTGGAAAGCTTGATTACCAGCAAGATGTAAATTTTTGGGTGGATGCTGACTTTGATACTTGGAACACTTTTCCCTATCCCAACCTTCACCAAAAAACTTTACATAATCATTGAGAGTTGGGAGCTCAGGATTTTCTAGGGATTTATTGACAATTGTTTGAAAACTCAGGGTAGCTAGGGAACCCGTCCACATCCCACATTGTAACTAAGTACCTCAAGAAATAGAGCATCACACATTTCCTCATCTATCCATGTATAGTAACAATACAATAGAAGGAACCTTTGAACATACTCCACAATACACTTAGAACACTAAAACAAGCTATCAAATTCTTCTTCCTTATTCCTTAGGGCAGTATATAATATATACTTCTACCTAAATACGGTAAAAAATTGTGCCCCATGCATTGATGTGGTGTTGCATGTCCTGGAATTGTCATTTCACCAATGGTGAGTAGCTCCATCAAACATGTAAGAAGAAAAGAAAACTATCTAATTCTTAGTGCATGCCTTGCCTTCAAAAGTATGTCCAATGGCAAGTACCCAATTATCATCTTTATCCAGCGTATCACCTTCATTATCCCCCCTTAAAGTACGTAGGGTGCATTTTGATAAATTAGGTGAGGGCATACTCACATGATTTTTTAGAGTAATTAGGGAGTAGACTTTCTGTACTAAGGCATAGGAAAGAATTTGTGAAAGACGAACCACTTCATGCTCTAAAGTAGTGCCCAAAGTCTGGATGGGGGTAGAACCAAATGGGGTAGTTTGAACTACCACAGTCAAATCATTAGTAGTCAGAGAACTTCAACTACAAGGATTACTAGTAGAGGTTCCAACTGTGACATCCATATCTAGGGTTTTGGCGAGTTTGAATCCCAGACTATTCCCTATGGGACCTGATGTTAGATTCATCTACAAACATTTCCAAATGTATACACAAGGTAAAGGAGCAAGGTATCAGAAACCTAAAGGTCATATACATGTTAAGGGAGATAGAATTTAAATAGTTAGATTGATGAATGTCCAAGATCTTATATCATCTTGTGTGGAGTGGGACCCTAGTGGGGATCCACTCCTTACTCAATGAAAAAGGAGTCTTCGTGAATATAAAAACACACACCAAATTTTCATAATGGTTAAAGAACTAATATCTAGTCTTTCAGATATAATTATCTTAAAGAACAGTGTATAGAAGTCGAATATAGAAGTCATTAATAGTTACAACTTTGTATTCAAAGGTTCAACATGTAGACCCTGATGGGTGGAAACAACAACCATGTTTTCACAATAAAATGACTAAGTCTAGTTTCAGTGGGAAGACTAGACATCTCAATTCTATCTCCAAGGTAAGAAATCTACACAAGTGCAGGTCCTACTCTAACAAGGCCACCTCATTCAATTACTCATCCATATAATGGGTTGGAAGAAAAACCCCACAAAGAAAGAAAATTTGAAATTTATCAGCACACACCAACATGTGCATGTAATAGGGAATTGGGAAGTAAAAGGAAAAGGACAATATAATATATCAAGGAGATCAACAAGATATAGTTGTGAAATAATCCAAATTGATGTCCAAATAAACATTTCAGTAAGACAATAATCACATTTACACCTTTCATATCACAAAATAAAGTATGCACTAAACATACACAAACTTATTAGATCACACAACCCATTAGTTAATCAATCATTTACCATGCATGTGAGAAAAACATGATACTAATTCAAATATAAAGTCAATGACAGTTAGGGAACATAACCCTAAACTTGATAGAGAATGTCACATAACCAAACTCCTAGATATATCATTATTGGTGCGTAACCTGGGTATGGAGCAGATAACCACCATAACAAATTTCCATGGGTAGATAACCTAGGGTATGGGGCACATAATCTCCATCCCAATAATATAACAAGAGCACATAACCCCACTACCAAACCACAACCAAAGATTTTTAAAAACTCTAATACTACTAAATAAACAAGCATGCAATAATATATGGACAAGTGAAACTTAGTCATAATATGGATTAAATGAGACTACCATCACAAAAATGGATTATAAAACTTCCACCATAAAAGTGAAAAAATGAGGGTTTCCATCATAAAAGCGGATCACATAGATCATTTCCACAATTATGATGCAACATAAGACCATAACAAGCCATCAAAAAGAAATTTCGTTTTTTATTCACAAAAGGAACAATTTAGTTCATATATGCAAATTAGGGTATAACATGAAATAGGAAGATTAAGGTACAACTTTTAAAGTCCAACATGAAATCCAAATGTTTTAGAATATTAGCAGGTCAATTTTAAAAAGTTAGACCCAAATATGTCATCAAGACATAAAAAGAGGATTTTTATTAAATAATGCCTCAAAGTGGTATGTGTGTGTGTGAGAGAGAGAGAGAGAGAGAGAGCAAAGAAGTTGTTCTAAAATTGACTCAAAGAGAGATGCACCATACCTAATTTGATCTACCTTGATCAAAGATAACCTGTAGACCCTTATAAGGCTCTTAAGCCACATATGACACATTTTTGAAGTTAGGTATAATTTTCATAATACATATAAACCCTACAAATCATCTTTTCAATATTACCAATTTAGATTACAAAACTTATATTAACCAATAGATAGCCTTTTTTAATTCTAGAACATATTTTATTTAATTTTTCTGATGATCCCATAATTAGTTATACATTTTACATGTGAATATATTTATGTAAATTCATAATAAAATCAGGGAGAAAGGGTAGTGATGCACATGGGAAAACTAATAAAAATCATGGACAAAGGGATTCACAAAAGAACTAACCAAAATTGATGAAAGGAGGATAATTACCCTAATCTACATCTCAAGCACAAAATGGGCTCGATGGCCTAATAGGGATTTTGGCCCCTGAACACATTTCCAGGACCCCTTACAATACAAAAATCCAATGATAGGAACTTTTTGACCTTACTCAGGTAAGATGGGAGAATTCCATATGAGAGAGTTTTCCATGCAAAAGTCATCACATGAAACCAAGATGGTGTCACAAAGTCAAGGGAAGAATTGGAGAAAAAGAAGTTGTGGTAGAAGAGGCGGATCTAATGCCAGTAACATGTTTGTATGATCATACAAGAAGTGTTTTGGGTGGTTGGAGTCTTGCCTGAAAGCTTTAAACTTGCCATCAATGGAGAGAAATTCACCTTCATTAATGAATATGAGGAGGTTTAGTCAGACAAGGTTTATGAGATACTAAATCATGGGATGAAACAAAAGTGAGTGAACACTTCTATAGAGTCTTGATGGTTTGAGAAGATGAGAGGAACCACAAAAGGAGGAAACAAGGGTGGGGTGACATATTGGTACCAAAGGGGTGTTAGAGGAAACAAAACCAAAGGAATCTAGGGTTCCTTGGGCCTACAATTGTGCAAAGAAGATTTCTGAAAGGATATCAAGAGACGAGGAGATAGAGTGAGGGTGATCATGGAGAAGGAAGTGAGAAAGATTCCAAGGTTAGTGTGTGTAAGAAAATACCTAAGAGGGAGGTAAGAGAAAGTTGGCAGCCACACGATTGATATCCATTAGGAAAATGAGAGTTTGGGTTTTAGATAAAATTATGGAACCTAGTGTGATTGGAACTTTATGGGATGAAATCTCAATTTTATTAACTAAAATCTTAATTTATTTATCGTACATTTGTTATTTAGATATTGCTTTCCTAATTGTTTTGGGCTAGTTAGCATTATCCATTAAGGGTGAAATTGACATGGTAACCAAATCAATTATGTGTATTTTGAATTTACTATTAGTTTTCTCAATTGAGGCTACCTATCATGTTAATTTTCATCTTAGGGGTTAATGCTACAATATGTATATTTATTCTTACATCCAATATACTCCAAAACAATAACAAAATTAAATTGTTTAGAATTATTTCCTAATGTACAAAGTTTTTGTAAGGCTACATATTGTATTTCTTATTATTTCATGTTGGTTTTCCCTTTTGTAGTATTTTGGGTATGTTATTTATCTACTTAAGGCCCAAGGCTATATATAATTACTATTATGATTTCCATAGATATTCTTAAGTGATATTTCATACTAATATCTATTTATTTATTAACTAGCTCGGATCAAGATCTAGAATTTATTTACTTAATATGAAAACCTATGAGGTAGGATATTTTGCATTCAAACCACTACATGACCTAAGTTAGTTTATTTATCCTATTACTGATCATTTAACAAAATAATTATATATCTCATCTCCTAATCTTTCTATTATTATCAAATTCATGTAAAGGAAAGATAGAGCTAACTCTACTTCCAAAAGGCATAAATATATGAATTAGATATATTCTTATATTTAGGTATGCTACAACATTGCATCCCTTAAAGAGAATTTATTCTTCGAAATCAAACCATCCATATACTACCAATCCACCACTCTCCACCCTTTAAAATGGTTAACCCCTAACCTAGGTTTATGGTTGATCTTGCTTTCTTAGCATAATTAGAGGCTTAAACCTTAATCTATTAATGGGATGTGCCTTAATAACATGTGACATGATTATGTTTTAAGTTTGGTTCAGTTTGGATGGTGTTTGAGCTAGTTTTGATATATGTGTGCTTGTTTTGGACCAAGTCACAATTTATCCATGTTTAGGGTTTATCTTGCAATTTGTCACATGTTGGATGTGCCTCCTATGTTTTTTGCATCATTAGAGAGAGAATGATGCATGGTGGCACCTTGATACACCTTGGTTGATGAGGTGGCATCATGTGTTGAAGTTAGGGTTTTGCATGGATGCTTGAGTTGATGTTGACCATGATTGTTGACCCCTTGTGTTTGTGGAGACAAAGTTCTTCCCTTTGGTTGTGTTTGTAGTGACCTATGAGCTTTTCTTAGACCTTGTTTGGTGCGGTTGAAGGTGTTTTAGAAATGTGCTTTGGTTGTGGCGATCATTTGGTCTTGTAAAATGGTCGCTATGTTCTTGGTTGACATGGTGTAATGGTTGCTACCCTAACTTGATTTTAGCAACCCTTGATGCATGCTTGTCCCTAGTGCTTGCATGTCTTAGTTTTGGAGGGACATGTGACACTAGTTTCTTGACATCTAACCTGACCTCCCTCACCTCTCCCCTACCCTTGGGTATATACCCATCTCTTTGCATGCAAGTAACCTCTTTACACACTCTTGTTCTCTCTCAACCTTGGAGCTCATCCTTGTGATCTTAGTGGTAGAGAAGAGCTCAACATCGGAACAAGGAGGCTGAACCCTTGCATGTGTGATCTAGAGTTGGAGCATCTCTCTTTTGGTGATCCTTTGGGGACCCTTGATTGTGGTAAGTGGTCTATCCTTCTTAGTTTCATTTTCTTGCAAACCCTACCCCTCTTTTTCTTCTCTTGGCCTATCTATGGTTCTCCATGGTGGTTCTCTTGAGGAACTTCTCTCTGTATGGTCGAATCCATGGTTTTCCCATGGTAGAACCTATGACGAGATGAAGATTTCCTCTTTTCCCTTTCTTTTCAGCCTAGGGTTTGTTCTCTCTTATTTGAGATTTCTTTTGACTTGGTTTTGTTTTTCTTTCTTTTGAGGTGGTACTAGCTTGGTCATGGAGTTGAACAAGCTTTGTTTTTCCTCTCTTTCCTTGGAGCTTTCTTGTTGTTTGGATCTCTACATCATAATCTAGGTGGGTTACATAACTTTCTTCTCAATTATTGTTGCACTCATCTTGCATGTTAATGATCTTTCTCTAAAATGTGATTATACATGGTGTAGTGATGATATCTTGATTTTGGGTTTATGATTATGTGGTGATATTCTATAGATTAACTCTTTTTCCTAAACCCTAATTCTTGTACCCGAGATCTAGTGGGTGGTGGATATGTTGGTGCTTGCATGCACATCTTGAATGTTGGTTTTATCCTCATGATCGTGAGTCTATTTTCCCTCTTAGAGATGGAGGTTTTGATTCATGAATATATAAACTCAATGGTTGGTTTTATCTCTCATATCATGGTGTCTATGTCGACCCTTGTGGAGATAGGATGGGGATTTAGTTTGGTTGCTATAACCCTAACCCTAACCCTAACTCTCTTGGTCATTGTGTTTCCTGACCTTGCATGGACGTTATGTGTTGGTCGAAGTAGTTGTCTCTTGTAGTCGCTACGTTTGATGGGTCAGGTTGGTCACTATGACTTGATCTTGTTGCGGTCACCATGTTTGATAATGTATGTTGGTCACCATATTGAAGGGTTTTTGCGGTCTCTATGGTGGACCTAACCCTATAGGTCACCAGTGCAACCTATCCTAGCAGTTTCTTGGGGTGGTTTAGCTTGTATTGTCACTACACATTTTTGATTCCATGCTTGGTTGGTTATGATGATAACATTTGATCTTATGTTTTCCAAGAATGTGGGAAGTGGTGAACATTAAGGTTGATTGTTATTTGTTGTTATGAAAACCCTAATCAATTATCTTTGAGTAACCCTAACCCTAATTTTGATTAAATGGTGACTAATGAGTTGCGTGCTTGAGTAATTAGCATGATGATCAAGTATTTTCTCTCTCCTACTTGTTGTAAACCTAACTTGTAGGTTGAATGAAAATCATAGCCAATGATTTTTGTGATGTCACTTGTGTATCCCATGTGTGGTGATTATGAGCTTTGATGAGCCATGGTGAGATAATTATGATGCTTTTGTAGGAACATTGAGAATGGTCTTATGACCTTGGCAGAGGCTTAGCACCTAATTGAGATATCCTTTGTATGATGTGATAAGGGATTGATATCCCATCGGTATGTGACAATAGTGATGGTCTTCTGAACGGCATTGAAATAATATCATGTATTGATGTGATTAAACTTATGATTCATACATTTTATAACTTCTAAAGTTGCAATCTACCCTTATCTTTATACAATCTATTTTGGGATTGTACCTTGTAACTTGATTGATGCAATATAAAAAACACCCAATTGTCTTAACTAATCAAGTGAAACCCCAATCATGTAGTTCACTATGACATAGATCCATCCCGGTGTTAGAACTTGTTGGATGGTGAAATGAGTCTTCCTAAGGAAAACTTGTAGTGCATATTGTTGAGTATACGGGGTGCTTTCCATCCTGACCCCAGTAGTTTTAGGGAGGATGGTTGTAGTCATACCTAGCGCTCAGTTTTGAGAATGGTTGTGTTTGTGACTTTGTGATTATTTATATGTGACGTGACTGGAGAAAAATTGTGGTTGTACCTCAGTGATTGGGTTTGTATACCCTTGTTTCTAGCATTGTGGCTTGAACTAAGGCAGGCTAGTTGTTTTGAGCCTTGACTATATGTTGCTAATTTACAGTTTGACTGATATGTCACTATGTTGCAGACTCCTACTGACCGAGTAGTGTCAGTGAAGATCTTGGAGTCTAGATCATCCTTGATCTTGTATGGCACTGATTGTAACCAATCGTTGATCAATTAGAATTCGTGCGGTATGACTCAAATTCCTCAGGGCTTAATAAAAGAAGTAATATAGCCATGTAGTATATCTACTTAGGGCTAAAAATGACTCACATTGGTTTTTGCCTTTGCCTTGTTTCTTGTACTACTCAGTTGTATTATAAGACAGTAAGAGAAATCAATTGTTATACATGTTCTTCATATTCCTTCTAAATGCATAACATGTTCTACTGATCAGTTGTAGCTGCTTAACCTGCTTAGCTTATATAACCAATTTTAAGTTATTCTCATTTAGCTGAATCTCCTCATCCTATTTATTAATGTTATTTTCCTACTTAAACATAATCTATGTTTACAATAGTTGTTGGCGGAGAGTTATATCTCTCACTGGGACATGGGTCTCACCCCTGTGGTTGACCACATCTTTTAAGTTGGTGGTGTGTGGCATGGTAGAGATCATGTTGTTGAGGAGGAGTAGGTCAGAGATCGGTGAATGCAAAAGTTTGGATAACTTATTATTTTGTGTAGTATAGTCCTATGTGTCATCCTTGTACTCTTAGGTCTGGGAGGGTTGTGTTTTGGTAGATGAGATGCACATTAATACATGTTTTGGCAGTATGCCTTGGTTGTATATATGGCTTGTATATATGGCTTGTACATATGAACATGTTATATTTTGTAACAGGTATGTGGCAGTTGGCCACTATACATATGTAAATACCTGTCTTGATATGTGATATGGTACATTTTTTTTAATTTTAATGTAATATTTTCTACACATAATGGTTATATAAGTTCAATTTTAATTTAGCCTGTTTTGTGGTAATGTGCTTGTTTAGTTGTTAATCGCATGTTTTGGTTTTGTGTTATCTCAGTTGGTGTGATATGTGTGTCATAGTTTGTTTGGTATTAGAGCTCTAAGTTCACTGAGTCTACAGGGACATAGGACTAGGGTTTGTGTTTGTTCTTGTATTATATAGTATAATTGATTGCAGCTTCTGGCTATGCAGAAGAAGAAGAAGAAGAAGAAGTGTCTAGAAAACATGATGAACATGATGAGAGTAGAGTTGGTACACCAAGAGGTGGTGTCAGGAGGCAGGAAAGAGTAGATGGAGTTCCTGAAGTTCCTCATTTCAACCCAGCAACCATGTCCAATCCTACTTTCCAGTCCAAGTTTGAATAGTTTATGGACACAATTTCTCATATGGCGGATAGAGTGCCCATACCCCAAGCAAGGGCAGTTGTTCCCAGTATGGAATCCTAGGGTTTTGGGAAGAGCTTTAAGAGGTTGAGACTTGTGGGGGCGATAGAGTATGCAGGTATGACAGACCTGAAAGATGTTGATATATGGTTGATAGACCTAGAGAAGGCCTTTAAGATCCTTAATATCTCAGAAGAGGATAAGGTGAAGCATGTGGTGGACCTACTAAAGGGAAATGTTGGACATTGGTGGGCCATTGAGGAGGAGAAGAGGATATGTATAGTGATCAACTAGGAAGATTTTTGGTAGTAGTTCATGAGCTGATACTTCCCAGAGACGTATCTTGACGAGAAGATTTCATAGTTTGAGAAGATCTGGCAGGCATCAATGACAATTAATGAGTATGAGGCCAAGTTCATGGATCTTTTTGCCATCACATGGAAGAGACAGATAAGGAGAGGATCCAACGCTTTGAGAAGGGTTTAAGTGAGGAGTTAACGACAATGGTGTCTGCTTTGGAGAATCGAGAGCAGTTTGCTACCTTTTTTTTGATTCTGTGAGATGGATAAAGTGGTTCACTTTGAAGAAGCGATATGCTAATGCTACGAAGAGGTCGACTCAATTTCAGGGCAGTCTTCTGGAGGTTTCGAGAATCCTAGATTTTTGTCACCTCAGTCGCAATAGAGATCTAGAGTGATATCTCAATTTTCACTGAGCATGGGTAGAGGACATACTTTTTCATTGGTAGGAGCTCATAGAACAACATCAATTTTAGTGACAAGGTCGTCTAGGTCATGGTATGAGAGTAAGACATGTTTCAAGTGTGGACAAACTGGGCATACAAACTGGTATTTCCCAGTGAAGGATGAGGAGGTGACCTAGCAACTGAGACAGACTCAACAGGGTTCCTAGCGACAACAGTTCAACAATGGCAGTGGCAGAGGATGTAGTTAGGCATCACAGATGGGATCTTTTGGGCAGGCCAGTAGAGGAAGGGGGCAACAACAGGCGATGACTCAATTATATGCCATGAGTCAACCGGAGGGAGTGGTCAATCCACAGATCATGTCATGTCATATGGAGTTATGTCATTCTGATTTGTCTGCATCTTCCTTTGTATTTGTTTTGGTTGACTTGGGTGTGATGTACTTATTTATTACCAGACAAGTGATAGATAGTTGTTCCTTGCATGTTAGTCATAAATCTGATAGTCTTCTTCTATAAACCCCTCATGTTGGTTCCATTGAGTTGTAGGAAGTGTGTCCATCTTGCGTTCTTTCTTTCCCTAGATGTAGCATTCAAGTGGATCTTATGCCACTTGATATGCATGGATTCGATGTGATACTTGAAATGGATACTTTGGAGAAGTATCAGGTGGTCTTGGACTCTAGTTTTAAGGTAGTGATGTTATTTGATGGTGATGTTTCGTGGGTCTTCCAAGGATATAGGAAGATTCTCCTGACATGCTTGGTGTTAGTGATGACGATAGAGAGACTGATGAGGCAAGGTTGTGAGGCTTTTCTGGCACATGTGGTGGATACCAAGGTGAGGAGTCCTAGTATTCAGGAGGCTCCTATTGTTTGAGAGTTTAAAGATGTGTTTCCTGATGAGTTTCATGGTGTATCCCCACCTAGAAAGATTGATTTTGAGATCAATTTGGTCCATGGTACACAATCAATTGTGTAGTCATCATACAGGATGGCACCAATAGAGATGTAATAGTTGAAGACGTAGTTCCAGGGGCTATTAGAGAAGGGCTTTATCAGACTTAGCACTTCCCCTTGGGGTGATCCTATATTGTTCGTGAAGAAGAAGGATGGTTCCATGAGGTTGTGCAAAGATTACTGACAACTGAATAAAGTGACAATTAAGAACAAGTACCCATTGCCAAGGGTAGATGACCTATTTGATTAGTTGATAGGTGTCATTGTGTTTTCGAAGATAGATTTGAGGTTAGGATACCATCAATTGTAGATCAAGGAAGATGACATACCCAAGTCTGCTTTTAGGACTCAGTATGGTCACTTTGAGTTTGTGGTTATGTTGTTTGGGCTAACCAACACACCAAAAACGTTCATTGACCTGATGAACAAGGTTTTCCAACATTATGTAGATCAGTTCATGGTTGTGTTCATCGGTGACATTTTGATATATTCTAGAGATGGCCAACAACATGAGCAACATCTAAGGTAGGCATTAACATTGTTGAGGCAACACAAGTTGTACGCTAAGTTCAACAAGTGCAAGTTTTGGTTGAAGGAGGTGTCTTTTCTTGGGCATGTGATATTTGTTGAAGGTGTTCGTGTGGGTCCTAAGAAGGTACAGTCAGTGTTAGAGTAGGACCAGCCTAAGATGCAAATAGAGGTTTGCATTTTTCTAGGCCTGGCAGACTACTATAGGAGATTTACCAAGAACTTTAGAGTTGTGGCGTTACCCCTAACCAAACTGACTAGGAAAGGTGTATCTTTCATCTGGGGTGACAATTGTCAGTGTTCTTTCTATATTTTGAAGGAAAAGTTGACCAGTGCACTGGTGTTAGTGTTGCCTAAGCAACGAAAAAGGGTATATCATCTTCTGTGATGTGTCAAAGAATGGCTTGGGATGCGTGCTAATGTAGGATAAGAATATGGTTTTTTTTCTTCGTGATAGCTTATGAAACACGAGGAGAACTACCCGACACATGATCTGGAACTTGCAGTGGTGGTCCATGCTTTGAAGATTTGGAGACACTACCTCTATTGCGAGAAGTGTTAGATCTTCATCGACCACAAGAAGCTTTAGTACATCATCTCAAAGTAAGAGTTGAACATGCGGTAGTGATGCTGGATGGAGTTGATCGAGGATTATGATTGCACTATAGACTACCATCTAGGGAAGGAGACCATGGTGGTAGATGCCTTGAGTTGGAAGTCTTCTTCATCGTCATCTAATGATAAGGTGCAGTTGTGTTCCTTGGTGTTCCATAAGAAAGATATGTTGGTGATGTTGCATCAAATGAATGTGAAGCTAGAAGTTTCCTTTTTGGCGGGCTTGTTGGCATAGTTACATGTTAAAATACCACATTGGGATAGTAGATTAGAGATTCATGGTGTAAGGATATTGTGATATAGTAGATCCGGTTAGAGTTTGGCAGCAAGAAGCGTGAGGGCTTCCATGAGACAGAGAATGGGAAAGTTTGTTTCCATGGTAGGAGAGTGGTTCCTGATGTTGATGGTTTGAGGAAGTTGGTTATGGAGGAGGCTCACTCTTTGATGTATGTAATGCATCCAAGAAGTGCAAATATGTATCATAACTAGAAAGATCTATATTAGTGTCGTGGGTTGAAGCGTGGAGTGGTTGAGTTCGTGGCAAGATGCCCAGTGTGTCAAAAGGTCAAGGTTGAGCATCAAAAACATGTAGGGGCATTGCAATTGTTTCCTATAATGTAGTGGAAATGGGATCATATCATTATGGACTTTGTGGTTGGTCTCCCTAGGACATAAAAAAGGTAACGATTTCATCTGGGTGATAGTTAATAGTTTGACCAAGTCTTCTCACTTTCTTCCTGTGAAGACGGTGTATACCACTGAGAAGTTGGTACATGTGTATGTGGATGAGATAGTACGTCTGTATGGTATTGCAACTACAATAGTATCTGATAGAGATCCTCAATTTACCAGTTGTTTTTGGGAGCATGTGCACACAGTCATGGGTAAACAATTGAGGTTTAGTACATCATTTCATTGACATATAGATGGTCAGTCGGAGAGGACCATTTAGACTTTGGAAGATTTGTTGAGAGCTTGTGTTCTGTAGTTTTTAGGCAATTGGGATGTGCAACTCAGTTTGATAGATTTTGCCTATAACAACATCTATCATAGGAGTATCGACATGGCAGCGTATGATGTCTTGTATGGAAGGCGTTGTAGGTCTCTTCTTTCTTGGTGTAATACTAGTGAGTATCAACTTTTGGGCCCTAACTTTGTATAGAAGACAATAGAGAAGATCAAAGTGATACAACAATAGTTGAAGGTAGCCGAGGACAGACAGAAGTCATATGTTGATAATCATTGTAGGCCCATGGAGTTCCAAGTGGGAGATAAGGTGTATCTCAATGCTTCTCCTTGGAAAGGCATGTTGAGGTTTGGGAAGAAGTGTAAGTTGTCTGTTAGGTACCCTATAATGGAATGCATGGGGAAGGTGGCATACAAGGTGGAGCTACCTCTGGAGTTGCACAATTTGCATCTATTATTTCATGTTTCGATGTTGAGGAAGTGTCGTCCAGATACAGACATGGTGCTGCAACTAGTGGAGGTTGATTTGGAAGAGGATATGTTGTATGTGGAGGGTCCTGTGTTGATCTTGGATGGGGGAGTGAAGAAATTGAAGTTTAAGGATATAGTGTTGGCTAAGGTTTTGTGTCATCATCATGGTACGTAGGAAGCCACATGGGATTTAGAGGATGAGATGTGTAGGAAGTACTTGTCTCTTTTCACGTAGGATTTTGGGGATGAAATCCTTGTTAGGGTTTTATGGTTGTAAGACCCTTGACTTAGATTTATGATTGATCTTGATTTCTTAACATAATTAGATTCTTAAAACCTTAATATAATCATGGTATCTGCCTTAATAACATGTGGCATGCTTAAATATAAAGTTTGGTCCAGTTTGGATGATGTTTGAGCTAATTTTGATATATGTGTGCTTGTTGTGGACCACATTACAATTTACCCATGTTTAGGGCTTATCTTATAATTTTTCACATTTTGGATGTGCCTCCTGTGTTTTTACATCATGAGAGAGAGAATGATGCATAGTGGCACTTTGATACGCCTTGGTTGATGAGGTGGCATCATGTGTTGAAGTTAGGGTTTTGCATGGATGCTTGAGTTGATGTTGACCATGGATGTTGACCCCTTGTGTGTGTGGAGACCGATGTGCTTTCCTTTAGTTGTGTTTATACAGATTGATGAGCTTTTCTTGGACCTTATTTGTTGAGGTCAAAGGTGTTTTGGATATGTGTTTTGGTTGTGGCAATCGTTTGGTCTTGGACCATGGTTGCTATGTTCTTGGTCGACATGGTGTAGTGGTCGCTAACGTATCTTGGTTTTAGCAAACCTTACTACATGCATGTCCCTAGTGCTAGCATGGTCGAGTTTTGGATGGACAAGTGGCACTGGTGTCTTCACACCTAGCCTCCCTCACTTCTCTCCTACGCTTGGGTATATATACCCCTCTCTTTGCATGCAAGTAGCCTCTTTGCACCCTCTTGTTCTCTCTCAACCTTGGAGCTCATCCTTATGATCTGGGTGGTGGAGAGGAACTCAACCTTGGATCAAGGAGGTCAAACCCTTGCATGTGTAATATAGGGTTGGAACATATCTCTTTTGATGATCCTTTGGTGACCATTGATCGTGGTAATTGGTCTATCCTTCTTGGTTTCATTTTCTTACAAACCCTACCCCTCTCTTTCTTCTCTTAGTTGATCCATGGTTCTCCACGGTGGTTCACTTGAGGAACTTCTCTTCGTGTGGTCGAGTACATGGTTTTCCCATGGTTGTACCTATGATGAGATGAATATCTCCTCTTTTCCCTTTCTTTTTGGCCTAGGGTTTGTTCTCTCTTCTTTGGTATTTCTTTTGACCTAGGGTTCCTCTTCTTTCTCTTGAGGTGATGATAGCTTGGCCGTGGAGTTGAAAAGGTTTTGGTTTTCCTCTCTTTCCTTGGAGCTTTCTTGCTATTTCGATCTCTACATCATAATCTAGGCAAGTTATCTAACTTTCCCTCAATTATTGTTGCACTCATCTTGTTGTTAATGATCTATCTCTGAAATGTGATTATAAGTGGTGTAGTTACGATATCTTGATTTACAGTTTATGATTATGTGGTGATATTGTATGGAATAACTCTTTTTCCTAAACCCTAATTCTTGTACCTGAGATCTAGCAGATGGTGGAGATGTTGGTGCTTGCATGCACATCTTGAACGTTGGCTTTATCCTCATGATCATGATTCTATTTTCTCTCTTGGAGATGGAGGTTTTGATTCTTGAATATATTAACTCAATGATTGGTTCTCTCTCTCATATCATGGTGTCTATGTTGACCCTTGTTGAGATAGGATATTAGGGTTTCAATTTTCATCTTCTTCATGTGGTTTTCACCTTGATCAATCTTGGGCTTCTTAATGTGTTATCATCTTTTTTGGTCACTATCTATCTTTGATTTTATGTGTGGTCGCTTAGCTATGATGGTGGTTGAGGATGGGGTTTTGGATTGGTCACTATATCCCTAACCCTAACTCTCTTGGTCATTGTGTTTCCTGACCTTGGATGGTCATTATGAGTTGGTCTAAGTAGTTATTTCTTGCGGTCGCTATGTTTGAAGGGTTAGGTTGATCATTATGCCTTGATCTTGTTGTGGTCTCCATGTTTGATGATGTGTGTTGTTCGATTTGTTGAAGGGTTGTTGTGGTTTCTATGGTGGACTTAACCCTAGAGCTCACTAGTGCAACCTATCCTAGCGGTCGCTAGAGGTGGTTTAGCATGTATGATCGCTACACATTTCTAATTTCATGCTTTCTTGGTTATGATGGTAACATTTGATCTTACAACTTCCAAGAATGTAGTAAATGGTAAACATTAGGTTTGATTGTTATTTTTTGTTATTAAAATCCTATTCAATTAGCTATGAGTAACCCTAACCCTAATTTTGATTACATGGTGATTAATGAGTTCCCTATTTGAGTAATTAGCATGATGATCAAGTATTTTCTCTCTCCTACTTGTTGTAAACCTAACTTGTAGGTTGAATGAACATCATATCTAATGATGGTTGTGATGTCACTTGTGTGACCCATGTGCAGTGATTATGAGCCTTGATGAGGCATAGTGAGATAATTATGGTGCTTTGCGGGAACAATGAGAATGTTATTATGACCTCGGTAGAGTCTTAGCGCCTAATTGAGATAATATCCTTTGTGTGGTGTCATAAGGGAGTGATATCCCATGGTGATGTGACAATGGTGATGGCCTTCTGAAAGTAATTGAAACAATATCATATGGTGATGTGATTAACCTTATGCTTCATACATTTTATATCTTTTGAAGTTGCAATCTACCCTTTTCATTGTTGAATCTGTTTATAGTTTGTAAATTTATAACTTGATTGATGCAGTATAAAAGACACCCAATTGGCTTAACTAGTCATGTGAAACCCAAATCATATAGTGCCATGTGCCATAGATCCATCCCAATGTCATAACTTGTTGGATGGTGAAACGAGTCTTCCTAATGGAGAGTGCATATTGTTGAGTATATGGGGTGCTTGTCATCTTGACCCTAGTTGTTTTAGGGAGGATGGTTGTGGTGATACCTAGCCCTCAGTTTTAAGAACGACTAAATTCATGTCTT
The DNA here is from genome assembly GCA_963693085.1 of Alisma plantago-aquatica. Lineage (NCBI taxonomy): Eukaryota > Viridiplantae > Streptophyta > Magnoliopsida > Alismatales > Alismataceae > Alisma > Alisma plantago-aquatica. The sequence continues at coordinate 1,124,814,653 of OY856412.1, read as the reverse complement.
GGTGATTATTTATATGTGATGTGATTGGAGGACAATTGTGGTTGTACCTCAGTGATTGGGTTTGTATACCCTTATTTCTAGCCTCGTGGCCTATACCAAGGCGGGCTAGTTATTTTCAGCTTGACAATATGTCTTTGATTTACAATTTGACTAATATATCATTGTGTTGTAGACTCGTACTGACCAAGTAGTGCTGGAGAAGATCTTGGAGTCCGACTCTTCCTTGATCTTATATGGAACTGATTGCTACCAAGTGGTGGTTAGTTGGAAGTTGGGTGGTATGACTCAAATTTCTAGGACTTAATAAAAGACGTAATATCCTCATGTAGTATATCTACTTAGGGATAAACATGACTCACATGGGTTGTTTCCTTTGCCTTGTTTCTTGTATTGCTTGGTTGTATTATAAGGTGGTAAGAGAAATCAACTATTATACATGTTCTTCATATTCCTTCTAAATGCATAACATGTTCTACTGATCAGTTGTAGCTTCTTAACCTGCTTAGCATGTATAACCAGTTTTAATTTATTCATTTAGTTGAATCTTCCCATCCTATTTAGTAATGTTATTTTCCTACTTCAACATAATTTGTGTTTACAATGGTTGTTGGTTGAGAGTTGTATCTGTTGCTGGTAGATGTCTCTCACACTTGTTGTTTTCCACATCTTTTTAGGTGTATGTACGTCGTGTGGTAGAGATCATGTTGTTGAGGAGGAACAACTCGAAGATTAGTTAATGCAGAAGGTTGGATAAGCTATTGTGTTGTGTAGTAGAGTCCCATACGTCATCCATGTACTCTCAGGTCTGGGAGGGTTGTGTTTTGGTAAATGATATGTACCTCGACATGTGTTTTGGTAGTATGCATTGGTTGTATATATGGCTTGTACATATGATCAATTTATCTTTTGTGATAGGTGTATGGCAGTTGGCCACTATATAGATGTGCATACATGTCCTGATATGTGATATGGTACGATTTGTGGACTTTTGATGTAATATGTTCCGCACATAATGGTTAGATAAGTTTGGTTTTTATTTACCCTATTTTTTAGTAGTGTGCTTGTGTAGTTGCTAATCGTGTGTTTTGGTTTTGAGTTATCTTGGTTAGTGTGATCGGTGTGTCACATAATAAGTCAAACTATAAACATTGTGTAACCTTCACTGCTATGATAATCACAACATCAATTGTAATGTTTTATCTCTTCATCTAGCTAGTTGATCATCCTTCATTCTAAGGTTAATGGATGACTTGGATCTAGAAAAAATCGATGAAAAAATAGAATTCTTTTCTTTATGAATATAGTGGTGTAATAAAAGATACTTTGACAAGAAAAATAGTTTAGTGCAAAACATAAGATTGGATCAAAAATAAAAGCCTAATTTGAGTCATTGAACCAACATCCTGCTTGCATTAACCATTGGTAGCAACCTTCTAAGGAAAAGGGGTAAACTAGTGCACATGTAGTTCATGAAAAAAAAAGAGTAAGGTTACATTAGTTATTCTCATTGTGAACATCTTAATCATCAAGATGTAGAGGCAACCTACATGTCTGATAATAGGCCTTCCTCTAAGGTTGTAGTTGTCATTGTTATGTATAGGTGCTTGGAGATATGGTCAATATATGGGTTTTTTGCCTTAGATATTAGAACCTAGGTTAAGATGTGTCTAGGTTTACCACAATGATGATAACCTACTTGAATGTCAAGCAGATGGATAACTAGATTGCCAACATAATGGTAATCTCCAAGTGGATGATGTCTTTGGCACTTGGCGCACTTTCCCCTATTGTGATCTTCACCAAAAAAAGTCCTCTTATTGTTTGGATTTGGGGTTTGATATTCAAAGTTAGCTCAACTACTAGGGCTTTATTGAACATCTGCTGAAAATTTAGGGGCGTCTAGGAAACGTGGTCATGTCCCACATTGTAACTGAGTCCCTTATGGAATAGAGTACCACACCTTTCCTCAGCTAACCATGTGGTGTACTATTCCAATAGAAGGAACATTTGAACATAATCCACAACAGTCTTAGAACCCTAATGCAAGATATAGAATTTTGTTTCCTTCTTCCTTAGGGCATCAAATGAGATATACTTATCTTTAAACACAACAAAAAATTGTGTCCATTCACTGATTAGTATCGCGTGTCTTGGAAATTTTGTACCACCAATGGTGAGGGATCTCCATCAAACATGTAAGGAGTAAATGAAGCTTTTTATTCTTGGGGCATGCCATGCCCTCAAAAGTCCATTCAATGGAAATTACCAAATCATGTGATTTATCCACCATCTCAACTTCATTCTCTACCTTAAAGTACGTAGGATGCATTTTAATTAAGTCAGCGAGGGCATAATTATGAGGTTTGCCTAGATAAATGAGGCAGTTGATTTTTCCTTCTATGACTAAGGA